>JAVTVY010011606.1:0-53075 GCA_036873755.1 Hanleya hanleyi
GTTCACTGTGAGGGATGAAATCCGATGGGTGTTCAGACGTAGTGGGCGTACTTGGTGTAGGTGTAGAGCTTACACTCGTTGTGGCTTGTACACGGGGTGTGGTGGTGATGACTGGGCTCGATTCGACTGGTGCTCTCTGTAGACCGGTTTCGCTGGTGCCTGGTGTTCTCAGTTGGTTAAGTAACGTGCTGACATAGGCTACGTCGTAAAACACACCTGCGTACAACACACTCAGCAGGGTTAGCAATAGCACCCCAAAGCCCACTTGTGCTTTGCGCGTTTTGGCAGACGCTGTGTTCAGAGGCAGCTGCTGTTTGTCCATAGCACTGTAGTCGGACGTGGAATGAAGGAGGACGGCAGTGGTGTCTGGCTTTATAGTCGTTTCACCTGGTTGGCCGCGACCCAGGAATTGAAGGAACTGGGCCAACCTTGCCATTTGACGAATTGAAATAGTTTGCCACGTCGACGTTTCGTTTTCAAAATCTGCTCCACCGTGTAGTAGTCTTGCTGTGTTTTTACAACAGGCTGTAATTCCGTCTCGTAAAACGTCCCCAGCAACGGTTTCCCTTGGAGATCTTCCAGTTCATAGACTCGCCGCTGTCGGGGTAGGCGCCGTTTAATCAGGAAGTGCTCATCGCTCCAGTTGGGCAAGTAACTTTTCTCGAACTTGCCCTTGACTTTACTGATCCGTACAGGGTCCCCGACCTTGTACACCGCCTTCGTCGTTCGCTGCGATGGCCTGGGGTACAAGACACGCCGGACTTGGGCTTCATTGCGTTGGGTGACGGTAATGGGGGCTCTCTCTATACTTCGATGATAGGCTCGATTGTAACCCTCACCAGTTTCGGGAGAACATCGATGTACCGCCTTGTATTCTTATAGGTGAAATATTTATACATGCGGCCTTTGAATGTCCTGTTGAACCTTTCCACCACGGAAGCCTTGGTCTCGTTGTACGTATGGAAGAAAAACACCTTCTGTTTCTTGAGAAAGGCTGGTAACGGTCTGTTGAGGAATTCCGTGCCTTCGTCGGTTTGCAAATACAAAGGTTTGCGCCCAGTCTTGAAGATGTCTGTGAACGTCGCTATGAGATTTGCCCCCGTTTTCGTCCGGATGGGTACCACCCACGCATACTTGGATAGGATATCGATGCACGTCAAGATATACCGATTCTCATCGTTGTGTTTGGCGAAGGCGCTCATATCCACCAAATCCGCTTGCCACTGGGCATCTATTCCTCCCACGATGACCCGGTTCCGTAGAAAATGGCGACGGACAGCTCGATGTAAGGTATAGGTGTCTTGTTTTCTTAACCAATCTCGGACTTGGGCACGTTGTATCCCCTGGGGTTTGGTCGCTCGATAGAGAGCCGACAATGCACTATAGGCCGCCGGACTGTCGGGACTGTAGTATAAGTTATCCAGCACCTTCTCCCAGCGCTTCATGGTGACACAATGATGATGCACCCTGGCTCTATCGTTTATTTATAACGGGTATATCTTGGGCCAGAGTTTCTTTCTGATTTTCTTCATTGGCTTTCACAGTGTCCATGGCAAATGACCAGTCCAACTCGTCTGATGACCGCTTGATAAGCACTTCATCCACATCCACCACGGCATCTTCCAATGCAGACCATAGATCAGGGTGAAGGGTAAAATGCACTGTACCCCCATCTAGCCGAGCCAAGTGAGCAAAGAAAGGGCCGCGTCGGATGTACACATCGTGACACAAGTGGATGAGATCGCCGTCCAGTTCACCAGACAACACCCGTTTGAATTTGGTCCAGCCCTCTCGGGACAGACGAATGTGAGCCGGGCACGGTTGTGTAGGGGCCGCATCACAGATGTCTCCCACCTCCTCCATGATATCGACCTTATCCGCATACACGTGCAGGAAAACCTCGGGGGTCAAGCTGAAATACGCCAGTACTATATGCTCCGTCATGGTCAGTACGTGAATGGTACCAGATTTCACTGTCTCTCGTATTTATAGGGAGAACCCCGTGATATCAAAGGATCAGGTGGTCATGTCACTGGGCTGACTGAGTCTAGCCGGGTAATCAATGGCATCGTCGTCGGGTTCATGGCTAGACAGTTGTTCATGGGGTTGAGCCAGCGCGTCCTCAATAGCACGAGCCCACCCCAACTGGTGTGATGATCGCTCGTCCGGTGTAAACAGCTGGTCCACAATAGGCACCACTTTCTCCAAGGCTGACCACAGATCGGGGTCTAGGGTGAAGCCTCGCGTAGCATCTTGCTAGCGGCCCAGGCGTAGGAAGAAGGTTGCACGGTATACGTAGATGGCATTGTCTATGTGGATGAGGTTTCCGTCGAGCTCGCCGCTCAACACCTGTTTAAATTTGGTCCAGCCGTCACGAGGTAGCGTCACCGTATTCGATACGGTCTCAGCGGGCGCCCAGCAAATATCTCCACGGTCTTCCACGAGGGTGACTTTATCTTCATAGACGTGTAACCCCACCCGGGGTGTAAGGGGCAGAATGGCTCGTAGGACGGGTGACATGCTTGCTCCAATGTCGAACGGTGAATGACACACACTCTGTCTGTCTCTCGTATTTATGGGTAGGTCTCTCGGTGACACGGTTGACCCAATGACTAAGGGTAAATGACACACACTCTGTCTGACCCTCGTATTTATAGTCCCACTGTCAATACCACAGCACCAGGGTCAATAGGGCACAGACTAGTGTGAGGCCAACCAGTCGTCGCTGGTTCCGGCGTGCGCGCTCGTGGTCCATAGCCCGAGCATCAAGGATGGCTGTCATAGTCCAGTAGTGGTGAGTGATGGCACGCCTCTCCATCGAGTGCACTCTTTCGAGGACCGCTTCTGTGAACTCGTTGAGAATCTGGTGTCGTCCCTCGTTGTCGTCGCCATCTGCAAACATGGACCGGACCACTGCTCGGTAACCCGTGAATGAATTCACCACGGTGGCATGCTGTAAAATGCGAGTCGCATAGGGCTGGATCTCCGCCAAGGCTCTGCAACCGTAGAAATGAAGGTGTAGGATACAGAGACGTGTTTTATAGACCAGGTCACACATGCGCGCCTAGACGTCGGGTGTAGTCCGTGATACGTACTATTCTGATGGGTTAGTCCAAAGAAGAGAGCAACAACAACAACAACAACAACAACACAGATTACAGATCAATCCTTTTATTATGCGTGAACATCATAGGAATGCATGTACTGACCTGTCTGTGGGGGTTTTCCACAATGGCATATGCATCCGCGCGCTGCCGGTGATGCCGCGCACTGTCGGAGAACCCGCATGCGCGCGCGCTGCGGCAGGAGAACCCGCGCGCGCGCTCGCGCGCGCTGCGGTGGGGAGCCGGGGCCCGCCGGGGCCGGAAAAGTTGGAGATCGTTTTAGTGAAAACCGGAAGTGACGTCACACACTTGCGCAGACCCACCACACCACGTGAACGCCATTGTAGAGAAAAAAAAATCCCAGTAGATGAACGACACAGACAAGTCTAGACATGGCCAGAGGTCACGCCCCATTCACCCCAACCGGAAGTGACGTCACACACTTGTTCATTGGACCATTAGTGGCGCCCCTAGCTCCAAAACGTCTAGCGGGACCCATACAGGGTCCAGTTTTCGACACTACGTGACCACATCCCGATGAAATGGCCAGTTTTCGACACCGGATGTGCCGCCATCTTGAACATACGTGCCGGCATCTTGGATATGTCCCATAATGCACCGGGTCAAAATACTCGCTTCTGATTGGCTGAGAGCTCTGTGACGGATTTGAAATACTCGCTTCTGATTGGCCGAGAGCTCCGCATTGCTGTCTGCGCATGATATTCCTACCGTACATCCAACCCATCAGATGCCCCTTCACGAATGCTTCCCTTTGATACCTCACTCGACCCCATCGGACCATTAGGGGCTCCCCTAGCTCCAATACGGCTATGTTCATACCCTTGGGCCACCACGCATGCGCAGAAGGCCGATATTTCAACCCCACACCCAGCCTATCAGATGCCCCTTCACGAATGCTTCACTTTGATACCTGACTCGACCCCATCGGACCCTTAGTGGCTTCCTTAGATGCCAAAACATCTATGTTCATACCCTTGGGCCACCGCGCATGCGCAAAATGCCGCTAGTTCAAACCCGCTAGTCCAGTCACATGCCCCTTCACCTAGGCTTCACTTTGATATCTCACTCGACCCCATCGGACCAATAGTAACTCACCTAGCTCACAACACGGCTATTTCCATACCCTTGGGCCACCGCGCATGCGCAGAATGCCTCTAGTTCAAACCCGCTAGTCCAGTCAGATGCCCCTTCACCTAGGCTTCACTTTGATACCTCACTCGACCCCATCGGACCAGTAGTAACTCACCTAGCTCCAAAATGTCTATGTCCATACCCTTGGGCCACCGCGCATGCGCAGAATGCCACTAGTTCAACCCCACACCCACCCCATCAGATGCCCCTTCACCTAAGCTTCACATTGATACCTCACTCGACCCCATTGGACCAGTAGTAACTCCCCTCGCTCCAACACGGCTATGTCCATACCCTTCGGCCACCGCGCATGCGCAGAAGGCCGATAGTTCAACCCCACACCCAGCCCATTAGATGCCCCTTCACATAAGCTTTACTTTGATACCTCACTCGATCCCATTGGACCATTTGTGGCTCCCCTAGCTCCAACACGGCTATTTCCATATCCTTAGGCCACACGAGTTGTCTCCCTTGCGTCAATGTGTGCAGATGGCGCTACGGTCGACGCCGTGATATGGAAAGGGCATCCCCACACCATCCTGGAGCCGCCATTTCGTTTGTTGTTTTCTTGCGGAGATACACGGGACAATAAACACTCGACCCTAGGGTGGTACAGATGCTAGACTGATCATATTAACATGGTACAACAAGCCCCTGTGCTGGTTCAATAATTTCAGTCCGTTATGATTCGGGCTGTAATGTTATTCCTTTTACCGATGTAAAAGTAGTAACATGTCGCACAGGGTCGCCAACGACATTCATGCAAAAACATCCCCCTCTCCCCCTCTCCCCCTCTTTCTAGTCCAAGCCCCTGTGCTGGTTCAATAATTTCAGTCCGTTATGATTCGGGCTGTAATGTTATTCCTTTTACCTATGTAAAATTCGCCTGCTTTTATACGTTTTTCTACAATCCGCCATCTTAAACCCACCACCCACCACCACAATCCGCCATCTTAAACCCACCACCCACCACCACAATCCGCCATCTTAAACCCACCACCCACCACCACAATCCGCCATCTTAAACCCACCACCCACCACCACAAACCGCCATCTTAAACCCACCACCCACCACCACAAGCCGCCATCTTAAACCCACCACCCACCACCACAAGCCGCCATCTTAAACCCACCACCCACCACCACAAGCCGCCATCTTAAACCCACCACCCACCACCACAAGCCGCCATCTTAAACCCACCACCCACCACCACAAGCCGCCATCTTAAACCCACCACCCACCACCCACCACCACAAGCCGCCATCTTAAACCCACCACCCACCACCACAAGCCGCCATCTTAAACCCACCACCACACACATGCGCACACCGCCCCAATATCGCCCCAAAACAGGTCGCTGTGACGTCACAAAAGGTTCTGCGCATGCGCAGTGAAGCGCCATTACGTCTAAATGCTCTTACATTACTACTATCGTTTTCAAACTTGAATAAATCCAGTTTAGAGCAATTGACAATCACCATTTTGCATGATATGAAACTTCCCCATTTTTACAGCACATAACAATAACTTTCACCCGTTTCACTTTCAAACGAAAATCATGTTCACTACCGTCACGTCCGAGGGAGTTATTCTCGGGTAACCATCACACATTCTTTGTATATGTAAGGTGTAATTAACGTTTTGACAATCTTAACGCATGACTCATGTGTATGCAGTCACAATGATCTCTAAACGACAGTAGTTCTGCAGTAGCATACGATAAACGTGCATTCACTGGAGGACTTTCTACACGTTTGTCCAGGTTAAACAAAATCGTCATCTAAAGCCCGGCGCACACCATCCTCACTGAAAGCAGGGGTATCTCTATAATAGGTACCCCTGGTCCACTTGGACACTGTATCGCGATCAACGACAACACAGCGGTAGATGTCAGCAAATCAGCAAAAGCAACATCCTGCTCATATTGACCAATCAGATCACTTGTTTTCCGCGACAATGGCGACCGTGACAACAGATTCGAAAACACCATAGCTTGTGCGCTACCCGGTGGCAGACGAACACGCGCATTTTCAACAACCATGAACATTAATAAATATAAAGGAAACATAGTTTAAAACAAAATCTATTTGAAGAGAAAACAAACCCATTCATCTATCATCAAACAAGCCAGGCAAATGTAGGAAACGCTGAAACTTTAAAGGCGGTCCGCGATGTCAGTGTATCCGACCTCACCTTCCCACTGAAGAACTTGAATTCGGTGAAATAACGCACGGATTTCTATAAAATTTCACTGATCTTTCCATTAATAGTTTATTGTTATGCGTGCTTGGATTAAATATTTTATATTCGGTATCAGCGAATAGTTTAGCAGCGAAAGTAAAACCCTAACGTATTTTACCATCAGCACAGTTTTTCTAGGTCACGTAACTGGAATGTGGGCGGAACGCGGTCTGCTATGCAAGATAGTCAAGGGTTCGCCTTTGTCTCACAAATAGAAATTTTGACGTCGTGAAGATGGGCGCACACTACAGCTATCTGCTTAGCGTAAGCAGATAGCTTTCGTGTTTTTGGTCATTCGTGTCCTAGAGGCAAATATCCAATGTGTTTGATAATTTTGGACACGCATGAAAGAAATCTTACAGTGTGCGCTGAACGAAAGCTATGTTCTTACGCCTTTTTGTCCGAACGCATGCGTGAACCGGCATTTCATTGAGTTACAGTGAATACAGATTGAGTTATTCAAGAGAATAATCAAGTTCCCAAATAAAAATGTTGAATTGTCGTGACAAATTGTCAAGCAAAATCGTTGTTGCTGTTGCTGCAACTCACGAGATCTACCGTAGAAGCTAGAGCTTACTTGCTGGGACAAGTAAAAATCGGCACGGACAAGCACAACGATCATGTTAGCTGACCGTGTTGGCAAGCACATTTTTCTTCGAATTAAAATACTCACTTGACAGGTTTTATTAAACTTGTATTCTCCGAAATAAAACATTGTGGTAAGGGAATAATAATCATTTTATAATGTCATGTGACGATGCAAGCGGCCGGTTCACGCATGCGCTCTAAGAAAGAGGCGTAAACACATAGGTTTTGTTCAGCGCATACTGTAAGATTGCTTCCACGCATGTCCAAAATTATCAAACACGTTGGATAATTCCCTTTAGGAAACGAATGACCAAAATCTATTATAAAGTTGCACGCACACTGAAGCTATGTTCTTACGCAATCGTGCACGAATAAAATTTGGCTGAGCAGATAGCTCCGGAGTGTGCGCCGGGCTTTAATAACGATCGTCGTTTAATATTCCAAAGATTCGAAGACTATGTTGAAAGCTTTGAAGAGCGAATTATTTCCGCTGTGTGGGAGGTGTGACGATCATTTTCTACTTGATGTATGAGATAGAATGGTCGATAATATATAGTGTTCCTTGATAATGCCAACTCCGGGCGAGAGTAATTATCAGTTTCGGAAGGTGTGAATTTTATCACCGCGGTGTAAATACGTTATTGGGGATGCTCGCGTTTTCCGATTTATTTCTGTAAAACTGTTCTAAGTCGCATTTTACACTAACTCGCAATTTTAGAATTGCAAAAAGTTACCAGGAATTGTTAAAACAATAAAATGATTCAACAAAAATTGAAGAAAGAAATCTTTTAAAATAAAATCACAAAAATATAGATTGAAACGCAAAACAGGATAGAATTAAGCGAAAATTCAGTTGATTTTAGTAGCCTGTATTATACAGTCATAGCGGTCTCCAAGCGAAGGAATGATCATGAGAATAGTTATGTTTTCTAGAATATGATAAACATGTTCATCCAGATTAAACAAAACCGAATTAAGCGACCAAGTCGTTTAATGCTTCAAAGATTAGAAGGTTATGCTGAAAACGTCGGAAAGCGAATTATTTCCGCTGCGTGGGAGGTGTGGCAATCAATTTCCACTTGATATAACAGACTGGTCGATAATAATGTTTCTCGACTGTGCCATTTATATAGCGAGAGAATTGAAGGGTTTCCCTAGTTCTAGTCCTGGACGAGCTATAAAGATGGTTTAACGGTTCGAGGTTTGTATCAACACAATAACAATATTATCAGTTTACAAGGAATAGATTGCGTCACGTTGTATATGCATCATTACCGCTATAATTTTCCAACGTCAAGGAAAATAGGAGACAAATCTCAGATACTAACCATTTACAGGCCAATGCAAAGACCCATGGTTCTTCCTTCCATAAACCTTCGCACAGTTATAGACTGTCTCAAACTAACCATAAACCTTCGCACAGTTATAGACTGCCCCAAACTAACCATAAACCTTCGCACAGTTATAGACTGTCCCAAACTAACCACAAACCTTCGCACAGTTATAGACTGTCCCAAACTAACCATAAACCTTCGCACAGTTATAGACTGTCCCAAACTAACCATAAACCTTCGCACAGTTATAGACTGTCCCAAACTAACCATAAACCTTCGCACAGTTATAGACTGTCCCAAACTAACCATAAACCTTCGCACAGTTATAGACTGTCCCAAACTAACCATAAACCTTCGCACAGTTATAGACTGTCCCAAACTAACCATAAACCTTCGCACAGTCATAGACTGTCCCAAACTAACCATAAACCTTCGCACAGTTATAGACTGTCCCAAACTAACCATAAACCTTCGCACAGTTATAGACTGTCCCAAACTAACCATAAACCTTCGCACAGTTATAGACTGTCCCAAACTAACCATAAACCTTCGCACAGTTATAGACTGTCCCAAACTAACCATAAACCTTCGCACAGTTATAGACTGTCCCAAACTAACAGTTCGTCAAATAACCACTGAGCACGCTTATTCCCACGAAGTAGGCTACCATTTGCAAATTGTCCGTCCATCCGAATCCTTTCGTCGGCAAAATAAGGATTAGAACCTTTATTTTTGGCATGAACGTGCATTAGGGGACTGTTACCAGCAAGCTTTGACCTACTTTGAATGAAAATTTCTGGTGATTTTTTTTTATGAAAATCACTGGTTATTATGACTTGGGCTGTTCCCATCTTAATATATATAATATATATAAGTTAGCATTATATAATATTTCAACTGGGGGGGGGGGAGTCCAATAGTTCAATGCGGGATACGGACAAAACCCCAGTGGACAAAACACCAACGGACAAAACACCAGCGGACAAAACCCCAGTGGACAAAACCCCAACACAAAAATCCCCAGAACAGGAAAAGTGGACAAAACCCCAGGCAAAACACCACTTCATTTTTTTTTTAATTTGTGTTTACTTCTAAATACACTTTTAATTCTGAGTATTTTTTTTCATTAATCCCCAATGATAATCATTTTTTCCCCCTAATCTCCACTAATCTTCTCAGTAGAGGATTAGCGGACTGCTCTATCTGCGATGACTAATTTTGTCCGATTGGGGATTCGTCCGCTGGGGTTTTGTCCACTGGGGTCTTGTCCGCTGGGGTTTTGTCTTACACCCGTTCAATGCGCGTCGGAGTGCTAATGCCTACCCTACTTCGTAGGCTCTGTGACGTTATCACACTGCCATGTGAAAATATTATCCCTATTATATAGCACCACGTAAATTGATTATTAACAAAGATTAGAATTCGGTTGAAAAATAATGTAAAATTTTTCCACCTTGCTCCGCCATTTGTCATGTTTGTTAAAATTCCCCCGTGTCAGTTGGCAACGTGACAAGTTCAAGCCATAGACTATCGCCATGACGAGGTTCAATCCGCCAGCCCTCACAGAACTATTACGGAAGATTGTAAAACAGGGTATGTCACCAAGCGCCTCCACTCCAAGTTTCTCAAATTCATACATCACAGGCTGATGGCAGTGTACTAGTCTACCTTTCACATACTGGTGCCATGATCAATGGCTGCTAAGAAATTTTTTTATCAAAGCGATATGATCAATTTAGATAATGATTTAATTGAATTTTGGTGTCGAAATTGATTTCTTGGTATCATTTTGTTCCTCGCGATGTGTGGAATGCGAACATGTTGGGGACCATTTTACGTTTACAGATTTTAGTCACTTTGACGCAGTGACGTCCTCAAGTCGAAATAACTAATGATAAAAATATATATTTATTTTTCGATTTTATCGTCGAAATGGTCGTTGTTGAAATGGTCGCTAAGGCAATCTACAATAACTTGGTACGTCACAAGTCGCAATTATTGTATTTTTTCGGATTTTTTTAATATATATTTTTATTTCATTTTATTTAATCAAAATACAGTTATGCATGTTAGAAAATTATGATAGGAGATGATATATATAATAATTTATAATACAAGTAAGCATTCGGTCACTTCGGTCAGTGGTGTGATTTTTTTTTTATTCTTTTAAAGGTTCAAAAATGATCATCTCGGGAGCAGATAATTCTACAATTACATCTCGCCATCTGTTAAACATTTTTGAAGTTATAAAATTCTGACAGCTTCGTGCCGGAATGGTTTGAGACCAAACCTCTTTGTCTTAACATGAGACTGTGGAAGCGTTGCAGCCCCTACTAATTTTCTTGTGTAAAATATGGCTTCGTAAGTAATCAGGACTTTGGTTATTGGCCATCTTTTTCTTCTATGGCAAGATCCCGGGTCCTGTGTACTTTGATCCTCTTTCACTAACTAGTGAGTGGCGTTTATATGAGTATTGAAATTTATAATCACGGGAGATATTTCTTCGTAATAAACAATAGCCAACATACTGCGACTCCTTGCAGTGAAATCAATATATCCTTTGTAGATCAATGATGTAAACCAAGAGTTTAGCCGTCAGGTTCCTTGGTTACGACCAAACACAGACTCCCGTCAGAGAGAAGGATTATCTGCTACATTTCGAAATAACAGAAGATCGTGGTATCCATAATATCGGGTTTCTCTGCATTAATTATCTTGTGATTCTAATCACAATATAGCGAGATATTGATCAGACTGCATGGACTATATCATATATGTGAGAAATTATACACAGATGTATTACATCATATTGTAGTGCGCGATTATCAACGGCAATTACATTGATATTAATGCACATTGGTATGTTCTAGTTGAAGGGGAAGTAGTATATAAAACTGAAATTCCTTATGATTGACCTACTTATTTGTTCCCCCGGGTAAAATTTTAGGGGGAACTTTGTGAGGCTCTCTACGGGTGGGGTATGTGGCAGAGCTCTTGGTGGGAACTTTTCAACATCCGGAAAGTACACATAAACTGATGACGTCATCACGATTATTCCTCCGCGGTGATGCGGTCCTGGCGGTGATGCGGTCACGGGAAAAAGCTTCCGCGGAGAAAAAGTAGTCCCTAGACTTGAAATACGCTGCATGGTCCAATTGGGTCGAGTGAGGTATCAAAGTGAAGCATTCATGAAGGGGCATCTGATGGGCCGGGTGTGGGGTTGACATATCGGCATTCTGCGCATGCGCGGTGGCCAAAGGGTATGGAAATAGACGTTTTGGGATCTATGGGAGCCACTAATGGTCCAATGGGGTCGAGTGAGGTATCAAAGTGAAGTATTCGTGAAGGGGCGTCTGATGAGCTGGGTGTGGGGTTGAAATATCAGCATTCTGCGCATGCGCGGTGGCCGAAGGGTATGAAAATAGCCTTTTTGGAGCTAGGGGAGTCCCTAGTGCACCGATGGGGTCGAGTGAGGTATCAAAGTGAAGCATTCATGAAGGGGCATCTAATGGACTGGGTGGGTGCATGTAAAATTTTTCCTGAAAAAAAAAAATACGGAACACGCACTTTATCGAAAAACCTGGGAAAATGCCTATATGGGGTATGAGGGGTATATAGGTCGCCGGGCTTAACGGGGCTTGTCTATCAATAGAGTTATCTCCCCTAGTTCCAGGGTGGGTGTATGTAAAAATTTTCCTGAAAAAATACGGAATACGGACTTTATCCTAAATTACGGAAAATGCCTATATGGGGTATGGGAGGTATAGGACCATCCTGGGAAACGTACTTCTATACATTTGCGGTAGGGTTGTGAGGTCTCGTTTTACTCGTCTCGTCATTTAGAACATGATAGGAAGTGTCCCCGTGCGAATCGGTGAAATTTTTGAAAAAAGTCACCGAACCCCATATAGTCCCATACTGAGGGTATAGGATCAATGTTTGTCCCCCTGGGAAACGTACTTCTATACATTTGCGGTAGGGTTGTGGGGTCTCGTTTTACTCGTCTCGTCATTTAGAACACGATAGGAAGTGTTGCGGAGCGAATCGGTGAAATTTTTGAAAAAAGTCACCGAGGCCTGGGTAGGCCCATAGGCCTATACTGCATGGCTATGGGTGTATAGGCCATACGGGGTGGACATGTTGGAGTCTAGGTGAGTCCCTAATGGTCCAATGGGGTCGAGTGAGGTCTTATTTTGAAGCTCTCGTGGAGGAGCACTTGACTACACTAATGGTTCGTCCGTGTTCAATAGTCTGCGCATGCGCAGTCTGGCCGTAGCATAGAAAACAGGCATTTTGGTGCTATGTAGGGGTGTGTTTGGGTTAGAGATGGGCTAATCACGGTTCGAATGGGTCGTGTGAGGTGTCAAAGTGTGGCTTGTGTGGGGTAGAGTCAGAATGGTGTGTTTTTGAATGCATGTCGCGTTAATCTGCGCATGCGCAGTTGGTTGTAGTAAGTAAAGTGGCCATTTTCGGGCAGTACATGAAGGTATTTGGGGTCGAGATGGGCTATTCACGGTTCGAATGCGTCCTGGAAGGTGTCATCTTGTAGTTCTCGGGGTGTACATTCCGATTTGAGGGATGTCCGCGTCATCTGTGACGTCATCGGTGACGTCATCGGTACGAGTAGTAGCGAAAGTGGACATTTTCGGGCAGTACATGAAGGTATTTGGGGTCGAGATGGGCTATTCACGGTTCGAATGCGTCCTGGAAGGTGTCATCTTGTAGTTCTCGGGGTGTACATTCCGATTTGAGGGATGTTCGCGTCATCTGTGACGTCATCGGTGACGTCATCGGTACGAGTAGTAGCGAAAGTGGACATTTTCGGGCAGTACATGAAGGTATTTGGGATCGAGATGGGCTATTCACGGTTCGAATGCGTCCTCGAAGGTGTCATCTTGTAGTTCTCGGGGTGTACATTCCGATTTGAGGGATGTTCGCGTCATCTGTGGCGTCATCGGTGACGTCATCGGTACGAGTAGTAGCGAAAGTGGCCATTTTCGGGCAGTACATGAAGGTATTTGGGGTCGAGATGGTGCGGTAGGAATATCATTCTGCGCATGCGCAGACGCAATGCGGAGCTCTCGTCCAATCAGAAGCGAGTATTTCAAATCCGTCACAGAGCTCTTCAGCCAATCAGAAGCGAGTATTTTGACCCGGTGCATTATGGGCCATATCCAAGATGGCGGCACGTATGTTCAAGATGGCGGCACATCCGGTGTCGAAAACTGGCCATTTCGTCGGGATGTGGTCACCTAGTGTCGAAAACTGGACCTTGTATGGGTCCTGCTAGACGTTTTGACGCCATGATATAGACCGGAGAGAGAGAGAGAGAAAACAACAACAACAAGGGTGACACATGAGGGAACAACAACAACAACAAGTTTTTTTTCATATAGTTTATTTTCCCCTCCATCATAACATACCCACGCTGGGGGAGCCGCGTTGGGTATGTTTACAATTCAAGAAAGACTCTTGTCCAATCAGAGACCGCCATTTGGTCCTGCCATATTCGTTCTTGCCCGTTAGATGTATTCTTGTCCAATCAGAAGTCGCCATTTCAGAGAGTTCCTTCTTCGGTCATGTTCATTCTGAAACGTTTATTCTAATCATCGTCGGACAGTCCTGGATATTCGTCGGGCAGCATGTCCTGAAACAGTTGTTTGCGCATTCTAATCGCATTTTCCAGGGCCTCGGTGGGTGGTAAACCCATATCCTCTTCCAAGTGACGCTTGGTCTTCATGATGGACCTGTGCGTGGGGTCCCCTTTCATTTCAAGCGGTAGTAAGGGTTACTGTTCATAGATCGCCATGGCTGTTTTCCTGATGCGGGGGCGCATTTGGGTGTACGTCTGTTGTAAATTATCCTCTCCGGCGTCCTCGATCGCTTCAGCGTGAGTATTGATAGCTGCTGTCACAATACGATCCCAGAAGGTAGGTTCTGCCTCACTTTCCTGGGATGAAGGCCGATTCTCTGAGGTCAAGCTCTCCATATCAGTAGATAGACTGTCAGCCATCTTGGATTCGGTATCAGTCGATGCACTCTCATCAATCTCTGTATCAGTATCTGCCTCAACGGGCTCCTCGGCGTCTTCAGTCCCATGTATATTTTTCTGGTGTCGCATCATATCGTAATGTCTGGTGAACGTGTGTTCACACTCAGAACAAGTATAAGCCATGTTGACGGTTGAACGTCGACTGTGCGTGTTTTGGGAATACGCTCGCTTTTATAGACAGTAACGCCCATCAACGCTTAGCTCAACGCTTCAACGCCCTGGTGAATTGGCTCAGAAGCTCTGATTTCATGGAATTGACACCAATTCATCGAAATGCAGTGACGCCCGTCAACGCCCGTCGTTATGCCTTAACGCTCGTCTCAACGCTTTAACACACTTTCTTAATGCTTTAACGTTGTTTAATGATGCGTTCGAACAAATGTTTCTTTTGTGCTATTGCTCTGACATACGCCGCTTTCCAGCTCATGCCCGAGGTTTTCAACATCGACGCTGTTCTTTCAATTTCCATATGGACTGGGTCCTTATCCAACAATTTCATATGGGTCAGTAAGTCGACATACTGTTGACGTAAAGCCCGTCGTAGTCTGGGTGCCAATCAGTTATGGGATAAAATTGCAGCTTCCTCTTTCGAATACCCTTTGCGTTGAAACTTGTTTCCTGTGGCCTCCAAAATCTCGCCCATCTCGGCGTCCATACTTTCTTTGAACAAATCCTTCCATTGCCTCGAGTTCACATTATGTTCTTCAACCTCGGGTTGGGCCTTCACGGTTGGGTGATATTCCGGGACTGGTGATATGAAGAAGGCCCGCTGTACGGGGGTGGGTTGCTGCTTTACCAAATGTGGACTCGGTGGATGGTGTAGGGGCTGTGGTGATCCCTCGCCGGGTAGCAGGTGGGTCGTCAGCCGGCGATCTTCGGGGGTATGGGCTTTTAAATCTACGAACAGGTAGCCGTACGGACGAATTGTCGGTTCTTGAAACGCCCACATAAAATGGTCAATGTTCTGAGGATAAATTCGACTACCAAAGACACGGATTTGTGCTCTATCAATGGGATTGGAGAACAACACAAAGTATTGGCAGTTCAAGGCAATATCTCTGGACGCCTTCCCTTGAGGAAAGAGATTCTGAGTCAAATAGATGACGGACAGATTTCGATGATGGGACCCTTTGGTGAATAGGTCGGCGATTTTCGAATTGTCCTTGGCCGCACTCATCAGATCATCGAGCACTACCACGCTGGTCTGCTCGGAATCGAAGTAATAGGGTTCGTCTATGTCGTGAGGAATTCCTGGAACAAAGCTCACATTCTGTAGTCGTGCAGTTTCGTAGGCGGGCTGCCATTGGCTATAACATCAAACAACACGTGTCGGAACTGGGGTTGCCACACCTTCCTCTAAGAACTTCATCACCCAGGACGTCTTTCCACACCCCGTAGGGCCGCTCACCGTCATCGTATAAGGGTGCTATAATACTGTCGTGTGTGACGTAGGTGTTGATCGTTCCTCGCGCGTACTTTGAATTTGCCGCGGTGGAAACCTTTACACCGCGCGAGCCGGGGTCAAAGGTCAGTTCCGGTCACGTGAACGGAAGCGGAAGTGACCTCCGGAGCTCCGGAGTTCTCTTGTAGCAACGCCCGTCAACGCCCGGTGGTGGCGTCGGAGCTCCGGAGCTCCGAGTTCCATGAGCTCCGGAGCTCCGAGTTCCATGAGCTCCGGAGCTCTTGCATATAAACACACATGCATCTGTGAAAGCTTCATTATACGCCTGGTGTCCGTGGAGATGAGAGCCATGGTTTACGCATGTCACTTGTGTTCGAAGTCATTTTCCACGCCATTTAATCTACGTAGACATATACAGCGAAGCCATCTCAAGGAACGGAGTCCCGATAACGTGCAAATTCAAAGTATGCGCGAGGAACGATCAACACCTACGTCACACACGACAGTATTAGAGCACCCCTATACGATGACGGTGAGCGGCCCTACGGGGTGTGGAAAGACGTCCTGGGTGATGAAGTTCTTAGAGGAAGGTGTGGCAACCCCAGCTCCGACACGTGTTGTTTGGTGTTATAGCCAATGGCAGCCCGCCTACGAAACTGCACGACTACAGAATGTGAGCTTTGTTCCAGGAATTCCTCACGACATAGACGAACCCTATTACTTCGATTCCGAGCAGACCAACGTGGTAGTGCTCGATGATCTGATGAGTGCGGCCAAGGACAATTCGAAAATCGCCGACCTATTCACCAAAGGGTCCCATCATCGAAATCTGTCCGTCATCTATTTGACTCAGAATCTCTTTCCTCAAGGGAAGGCGTCCAGAGATATTGCCTTGAACTGCCAATACTTTGTGTTGTTCTCCAATCCCATTGATAGAGCACAAATCCGTGTGTTTGGTAGTCGAATTTATCCTCAGAACATTGACCATTTTATGTGGGCGTTTCAAGAAGCGACAATTCGTCCGTACGGCTACCTGTTCGTAGATTTAAAAGCCCATACCCCCGAAGATCGTCGGCTGACGACCCACCTGTTACCCGGCGAGGAATCACCACAACGGCCTATACCCCTACACCATCCGCCGAGTGCACTCCTGGCAGAGCAGCAGCAGAAGCCCACCCCCATACAGCGGGCCCGCTTCATACCATCAGTCCTGGAATATCACCCAACCGTGAAGGCCCAACCCGAGGTTGAAGAACATAATGTGAACTCGAGGCTATGGAAGGATTTGTTCAAAGAAAGTATGGACGCCGAGATGGGCGGGATGTTGGAGGCCACAGGAAACAAGTTTCAACGCAAAGGGTATTCGAAAGAGGAAGCTGCAATTTTAGCCCATAACAGATTGGCACCCAGACTACGACGGGCTTTACGTCAGCAGTATGTCGACTTACTGACCCATATGAAATTGTTGGATAAGGACCCAGTCCATATGGAAATTGAAAGAACAGCGTCGATGTTGAAAACCTCGGGCATGAACTGGAAAGCGGCGTATGTCAGAGCAATAGCACAAAAGAAACATTTGTTCGAACGCATAATTAAACAACGTTAAAGCATTAAGAAAGGGTGTTAAAGTGTTGAGACGAGCGTTAAGGCGTAACGACGGGCGTTGACGGGCGTCACTGCATTTCGATGAATTGGTGTCAATTCCATGAAATCAGAGCTTCTGAGCTAATTCACCAGGGCGTTGAAGCGTTGAGCTAAGCGTTGATGGGCGTTACTGTCTATAAAAGCGAGCGTATTCCCAAAACACGCACAGTCGACGTTCAACCGTCAACATGGCTTATACTTGTTCTGAGTGTGAACGCACGTTCACCAGACATTACGATATGATGCGACACCAGAAAAATATACATGGGACTGAAGACGCCGAGGAGCCCGTTGAGGCAGATACTGATACAGAGATTGATGAGAGTGCATCGACTGATACCGAATCCAAGATGGCTGACAGTCTATCTACTGATATGGAGAGCTTGACCTCAGAGAATCAGCCTTCATCCCAGGAAAGTGAGGCAGAACCTACCTTCTGGGATCGTATTGTGACAGCAGCTATCAATACTCACGCTGAAGCGATCGAGGACGCCGGAGAGGATAATTTACAACAGACGTACACCCAAATGCGCCCCCGCATCAGGAAAACAGCCATGGCGATCTATGAACAGTATACCTTACTACCGCTTGAAATGAAAGGGGACCCCACGCACAGGTCCATCATGAAGACCAAGCGTCACTTGGAAGAGGATATGGGTTTACCACCCACCGAGGCCCTGGAAAATGCGATCAGAATGCGCAAACAACTGTTTCAGGACATGCTGCCCGAAGAATATCCAGGCCTGGCCGACGATGATTAGAATAAACGGTTCAGAATGAACATGACCGAAGAAGGAACTCTCTGAAATGGCGACTTCTGATTGGACAAGAATACATCTAACGGCCAGGAACGAATAGGACAGATGCAAATGGCGGTCTCTGATTGGACAAGAGTCTTTCTTGAATTGTAAACATACCCAACGCGGCTCCCCCAGCGTGGGTATGTTATGATGGAGGGGAAAATAAACTATATGAAAAAAAACTTGTTGTTGTTGTTGTTCCCTCATGTGTCATCCTTGTTGTTGTTGTTTTCTCTCTCTCTCTGGTCTATATCATGGCGTCAAAACGTCTAGCAGGACCCATACAAGGACCAGTTTTCGACACTAGGTGACCACATCCCGACGGAATGGCCAGTTTTCGACACCGGATGTGCCGCCATCTTGAACATACGTGCCGCCATCTTGGATATGGCCCATAATGCACCGGGTCAAAATACTCGCTTCTGATTGGCTGAGAGCTCTGTGACGGATTTGAAATACTCGCTTCTGATTGGACGAGAGCTCCGCATTGCGTCTGCGCATGCTCGCTTCTGATTGGCTGAGAGCTCTGTGACGGATTTGAAATACTCGCTTCTGATTGGACGAGAGCTCCGCATTGCGTCTGCGCATGCGCAGAATGATATTCCTACCGCACCATCTCGACCCCAAATACCTTCATGTACTGCCCGAAAATGACCACTTTCGCTACTACTCGTACCGATGACGTCACCGATGACGTCACAGATGATGAACGGATTGTAAAAAATTAACCCAGGAAGGGTGGTGGCGCGCGGACGTCGGCGTAAACATTTTAGGTACACCCCACCAATGAGCCACGCGTATATCGACTCTATTAATAGACGCAATCATTTAACATGGGAATTTGCTAGTGTGAATTTTCGTGCCAAATCAAGGGATTCTGGCGTAAGTGAGATGAGCATGCATGTACACGCGCCGTACACGCGACCCTTTTCAGGGCCAACGTCAATGTTATCTCAATACGTGCAATCATTTAACCAGTATGACAAAATTGCAAAATCTCAGGATTGTAAAATTAACACTTGTAAGAAACGCGGACGTCGGTGTAGACAGCTTGTAGACCACCAATCAGTGACGCGTATATCGACTCTAATGTTATTTCAATACATGCAATCATTTAACCTAGGAATTTGCTTAGTGTAAATGTGCCAAATCAATGGGATTCTGGTGGCCACCCTTTTCAGGGCCAACCTCAATGTTATTTCAATACGTGCAATCATTTAACCAGCGGGGTATTGACAAAAAAATAGCAAAATCTCAGGATTGTAAATTAACGCTTGTAAGAAACGCGGACGTCGGCGTAGACATCACGCGCTGTGTAGCTCGACTCTAATACTATTCATAGACACCCTCATTTAACGTGTGTGAATTTGGCGCAAAAAAAATGAAAGGGATTCTGGCGACACACAGTCAATACAAGCGATCCTTTTCAGGGCCAACTCCTGCCATGTTATGTCAATACATACAATCATTTAACCAGTGACAAATTTGGTGCAAAATCTCAGGATTGTAAAATTAACGCTTGTAAGAAACGCGGACGTCGGTGTAGACATCACGCGCTGTGTAGCTCGACTCTAATGCTATTCATAGACACCATCATTTAACGTTTGCTAGTACGAATTTCGTGCCAAATGAAGAGATTCTGGCGTAACCTAGGAAGAGTGGGGGATTTGGCCCATTAGGGACTCCCCTAGCTCCAAAACCGCTATTTCCATACCCTTGGGCCACCGCGCATGCGCAGAATGCCGATATTTCAACCCCACACCCAGCCCATCAGATGCCCCTTCACGAATGCTTCACATCGATACCTCACTCGACCCCACTGGACCAGTAGTCAATCTCCTAGCTCCAAAAAGGCTATTTTCATACCCTTTGGCCTCCGCGCATGCGCAGAATGCCGATAGTTCAACCCCGCGCCCAGCCCATCAGATGCCCCTTCACCTAACCTTCAATTTGATACCTCACTCGACCCCATCGGACCCTTAGGGGCTCCCCTAGCTCCAAAAAGGCTATTTTCATACCCTTCGGCCGCCGCGCATGCGCAGAATGACGATATTTCAACCCCACACCCAGCCCATTAGATGCTCCTTCACCTAACCTTCACTTTGATACCTCACTCGACCCCATCGGACCATTTTATCTAGGGACTACTTTTTCTCCGCGGAAGCTTTTTCCCGAGACCGAATCACCGCCAAAACCACGGCCAAACCGCATCACCGCGCATGAATACATTTTTTTTTTTTTTTTGCCGGAACTTTTTTTTGCCCGAACATGCCCGAACCACGCCGCCATCTTGCTTTACAACATGGCCGACAGCCGCCATCTTGCTTTACAACAGCACCGACAACACGAACATGCCCGAACATGCCCGAACCATGCCGCCATCTTGATTTACAACATGGACGCCAAAGTGCACCGAATGACCCCGTGACCCCCATCTTGATTTACAACATGGACGCAGTTGTGACGTCATTCTGAGGTCAATGACCGAACACGCCCGAACATGCCCGAACCACGCCGCCATCTTGCTTTACAACATGGAAGTGCACCGAATGACCCCGTGACCCCCATCTTGATTTACAACATGGACGCAGTTGTGACGTCATTCTGAGGTCAATGAGTGCTCGTACTAGTCAATATACTCTATCTATACTACTCACCTAAGACCATGGAAATGCGCTTAATTAGGCCAATGTCAGTGTAACCTTCCCTAATTGGGTCAAGGTCAATCTGACTTACTTCCTGATTCAATTTCTGACCTAATTAGGTGACCTATAAACCTCGAAATTGGCAAAAACATGTCCTAATGCCTCTGAAGACCATGGAAATGCGCTTAATTAGGTCAATGTCAATATGACCTGATCTAATTGGGTCAAGGTTACAATTTCGACATCGTAAACTATCCCTTTCTAGACAGTAATATTCAGAGGAATCTATATATGGCGTATACATATTCGCATTTGCTAGATCCTGTGTAATATATGACGATTTCATTTCAGAAAATAGTAAAACAGGCATCTACCACCATCGTATCGTATACCATCTCCTTTAGAAGTTATTGTTGAGGAAATTGAAGATTAATTCAGGGAATTCCAGTTTAGTAATCTCACAAAATTCTAGGTATGAATCCTGAATCCTATAGCCTGAATGAACAGCTTTCAGAAACACTGATCAGGTATCAAAAATCTTATTAACATCTCACCTGGTATCTATTTGGCGCTTACAAAGATCATTGTTGTTGCTGACGGAGATAGCTGCGGTCTCTGGGGAAACACAGTCATGTTGCTACTCATCTTCACAACGTCAATACTTTTTTTCTTTCTGCGCCAAGACTGTCACTTTTTCACTGTAAAAATGAAGCAGTGAGAATCACGGAATCTCCTGGTCAGAGTAACAATGTGCAGAACCCACTCTGGGTGAGTGAGTAAGTGAGTGAGTGAAAAGGATTTAACGTCGCTTTCAACAGTATCTCGGTCATATCACGACGAGCCAACTAAGCAGTACCCAGCCAAGTTGCGTTTCTGTTGGTTCAAAGAATAAATCTTTGAAGCAACATGGAACCAGACAGCCGCCATCCACCCTATATAACACTGAAGACAGCACAAGGTATCGAAAATCTTATTTACATCGTTTCGGTACAAACTGAGATACATAGGCCTACTCTGGAAAACAACTTGAAAATTCATTTGGATAAAGAACAATGGTCAGTGATTTGGATTTTGTGTACAGAAACTCTTGTTCTTTGCTAACATCAGTGGAAACTGTTGAGTGCTACTCCTCATACACTCTTAAAAGGCAAATTTTAGATTTAACATCTAGAGGATTGGAGGAGGGAAAGCATTTAGAAAGTGTTGTTTCACCACTTTTAAGTGTTGGATGCAACAGCTTAAAATGTTGCATTTAACACTTAAAAGTGGTGAATACAACACTTTCTAAATACTTTCCCTCTTCCAACCCTCTAGATGTTAAATCTAACATTTGCGGTGCTAACTATCATATGAAATAGGTATTTCGATTACTGACGCGAAAATTCTTTTATGGACGACGACTGAATATTGAATGTCGGATCTGACCCTTGTTAATCAGTGAACTCCCTGCTATCCCCAAAAATATACAGTCGTCCCAATATCATGTTTCTGCGTGGTTCCGCTCCACAATTGATTTTGCGCCTTGTGCTGATGCATCGCCACCATACTCATCTTCCAGACAACCGATCGTTTAAAAGCCCAACCGTTTTAAAGACCTCAACAAAATTAAGATTCTCCCAAAATTTAGCTTCATATTTCCCAAGGTATTTGCTCGATTGCGATAAAATTTCGGACATGTCATCCGACTGACCAAGCCGATATTGGGTAACAATGGTTATTTTGTAGGTCGTTTCGTGACTGAATGAGCATGTGCAAAGATCAAATCGAGTGCATTTCAAAAGTTGCCAGAAAGGTTTAATTCTTCGCAGGCACAAGGTCAGTTAATCACAAAGCGGACATGTTAATAAAGTGTCACAGCAGTCAACAATGGTAAATACCGCGTGTATTCATCGCGATACAATATCATTTTTCGGGGTCTAACAGGCCAATGAGAGAATGCCACAAATGTCCAAGGTTATAAACAAGATGCGAGCGCGATACCGACAAGGGATATAGTGTCGTGGCCAATACACCTGGTATTAACCATTTTTGACCGCTGTGACTCCTTATTTCGGTGTCAATTTGGTGATTAAGTGAGCGTGTAACTGAAAAATCGTGTCTAAAGTTCTCTTGTAACTTTTGAAATGCGACCGACTTAACTTTGCGCATGCTCATTCAGACATGAAATGACCTAAGTAATAATCATAGATACTCAATATCGGCTTGGTCAGCCCGATGATGTGTGATAAGTTTCATCGCAATCGACAAAATAAAAAATATTGAAAATGAAAATATGAGAGTACCTTTCTGGGGGAACTTACTTTTGTTGATGTGTTCATATAATACTGTATATTATTCAGTTGAGACAAAAGTTGACAAAAAATGTGAACTGGTTTTCGGTGAAATCCACCAAGAATCATTTGCTGGTTCTTGGAATGCATTATCAGATTACTGGTCTGTGAGGTCATGTTACTTTTTGTCGGTAGACGGTATTCTTGCTGTGAATAGTCGCTATCTAAATGACGCAGTGAAAGATATTTCCGCCGTCACTGAATGTGAAGGAAACAACATATAGCCCTAATAGCCCATCAAATGTAGACTTATCTCTCTATAAAAATGAGGCGAGACTTTTTTGGTTCTTGTGATGTATTAGTGGTAATAATATGGGCTATGGGGTCATGTGACTTCTTTTCAGTTTGCCGGCATATTTTTCACGCCATTGTATGTTGTGTTTCATTGTTATCTCTATCTGGTTAGATTCTGATGGTTGGCTGTCAGTGCCGGAAGCCCCTGTACATACAGCCTACCTGTGATTGTAGTTAACAAGGCGGTGAATGAAGCGCTTGGTCGACGTCGGGCCTCACAGACTTGTGTGCTGAATAAGAACTTGCATTCTACTAATATTTTTGTCGTTTGGCCCCTTTCTTTAATATAACGGTTACATAGTTTTCATTCCTTCAAATTAACTGATAGGGCTATGACATCATTGCTGTTGAATATTTTATCTAATACTTCTCAGTCCGGTCATATCATTCAAGATGTTCTCATGAACATCTACAATAAAAGCCTGACTGATAAACAAATCATGCAAGTAGGCGTATTCCACCGAGAACCAGTCCATTTACTCCGACTTTACCGTCTCGCTGGACGGAATAACATGATACTGGTATATGTAATCTCTTAGAAATCATTAATTAGTTTTATCTTACTATAATTTACATACCACTTCATCTCTGTAGAATTTATATCATATTGCATATTATTCTGTCAGTTGGGACAGAAGATGACAGAAAAAGTGGACTGGTTTTCGGTGAAATCCACCAAGAATCATTTGCTGGTTCTTGGATGCATTATCCTTTTAATTTGGCGCTAATAATATTATATGAATTAGGTCTTCGGATTATGGGCGCGGAAATTCTTCAATGGACGACGGCGGAATATTGAATGACGGACTAGATGCTTGTATATTCCTACGAAATGATGAGTGAGTGAGTCAGTCAGTCCATCCGAATCCTTTCTCAGGCAAAATAAGGAGAGCCGTTGACATTAGAACCTTGATTTTTGGCATGAACCTGCATTAGGGGACTGTTACTAGCAAGTTCTGAGCTGACCTACTTTGATGAAAATTTGACCTACTCAGGTGACCTATAAACCTCGATATTGGCAAAAACATGTCCTAATGCCACCTAAGACCATGGAAATGCGCTTAATTAGGTCAATGTCAGTGTAACCTTCCCTAATTGGGTCAAGGTCAATCTGACTTACTTCCTGATTCAATTTCTGACCTAATTAGGTGACCTATAAACCTCGAAATTGGCAAAAATATGTCCTAATGCCTCTGAAGACCATGGAAATGCGCTTAATTAGGTCAATGTCAATATGACCTGATCTAATTGGGTCAAGGTTACAATTTCGACATCGTAAACTATCCCTTTCTAGACAGTAATATTCAGAGGAATCTATATATGGCGTATACATATTCGCATTTGCTAGATCCTGTGTAATATATGACGATTTCATTTCAGAAAATAGTAAAACAGGCATCTACCACCATCGTATCGTATACCATCTCCTTTAGAAGTTATTGTTGAGGAAATTGAAGATTAATTCAGGGAATTCCAGTTTAGTAATCTCACAAAATTCTAGGTATGAATCCTGAATCCTATAGCCTGAATGAACAGCTTTCAGAAACACTGATCAGGTATCAAAAATCTTATTAACATCTCACCTGGTATCTATTTGGCGCTTACAAAGATCATTGTTGTTGTTGACGGAGATAGCTGCGGTCTCTGGGGAAACACAGTCATGTTGCTACTCATCTTCACAACGTCAATACTTTTTTTCTTTCTGCGCCAAGACTGTCACTTTTTCACTGTAAAAATGAAGCAGTGAGAATCACGGAATCTCCTGGTCAGAGTAACAATGTGCAGAACCCACTCTGGGTGAGTGAGTAAGTGAGTGAGTGAAAAGGATTTAACGTCGCTTTCAACAGTATCTCGGTCATATCACGACGAGCCAACTAAGCAGTACCCAGCCAAGTTGCGTTTCTGTTGGTTCAAAGAATAAATCTTTGAAGCAACATGGAACCAGACAGCCGCCATCCACCCTATATAACACTGAAGACAGCACAAGGTATCGAAAATCTTATTTACATCGTTTCGGTACAAACTGAGATACATAGGCCTACTCTGGAAAAACAACTTGAAAATTCATTTGGATAAAGAACAATGGTCAGTGATTTGGATTTTGTGTACAGAAACTCTTGTTCTTTGCTAACATCAGTGGAAACTGTTGAGTGCTACTCCTCATACACTCTTAAAAGGCAAATTTTAGATTTAACATCTAGAGGATTGGAGGAGGGAAAGCATTTAGAAAGTGTTGTTTCACCACTTTTAAGTGTTGGATGCAACAGCTTAAAATGTTGCATTTAACACTTAAAAGTGGTGAATACAACACTTTCTAAATACTTTCCCTCTTCCAACCCTCTAGATGTTAAATCTAACATTTGCGGTGCTAACTATGATATGAAATAGGTATTTCGATTACTGACGCGAAAATTCTTTTATGGACGACGACTGAATATTGAATGTCGGATCTGACCCTTGTTAATCAGTGAACTCCCTGCTATCCCCAAAAATATACCGTCGTCCCAATATCATGTTTCTGCGTGGTTCCGCTCCACAATTGATTTTGCGCCTTGTGCTGATGCATCGCCACCATACTCATCTTCCAGACAACCGATCGTTTAAAAGCCCAATCGTTTTAAAGACCTCAACAAAATTAAGATTCTCCCAAAATTTAGCTTCATATTTCCCAAGGTATTTGCTCGATTGCGATAAAATTTCGGACATGTCATCCGACTGACCAAGCCGATATTGGGTAACAATGGTTATTTTGTAGGTCGTTTCGTGACTGAATGAGCATGTGCAAAGATCAAATCGGGTGCATTTCAAAAGTTGCCAGAAAGGTTTAATTCTTCGCAGGCACAAGGTGTTAATAAAGTGTCACAGCAGTCAACAATGGTAAATACCGCGTGTATTCATCGCGATACAATATCATTTTTCGGGGTCTAACAGGCCAATGAGAGAATGCCACAAATGTCCAAGGTTATAAACAAGATGCGAGCGCGATACCGACAAGGGATATAGTGTCGTGGCCAATACACCTGGTATTAACCATTTTTGACCGCTGTGACTCTTTATTTCGGTGTCAATTTGGTGATTAAGTGAGCGTGTAACTGAAAAATCGTGTCTAAAGTTCTCTTGTAACTTTTGAAATGCGACCGACTTAACTTTGCGCATGCTCATTCAGACATGAAATGACCTAAGTAATAATCATAGATACTCAATATCGGCTTGGTCAGCCCGATGATGTGTGATAAGTTTCATCGCAATCGACAAAATAAAAAATATTGAAAATGAAAATATGAGAGTACCTTTCTGGGGGAACTTACTTTTGTTGATGTGTTCATATCATCCTGTATATTATTCAGTTGAGACAAAAGTTGACAAAAAATGTGAACTGGTTTTCGGTGAAATCCACCAAGAATCATTTGCTGGTTCTTGGAATGCATTATCAGATTACTGGTCTGTGAGGTCATGTTACTTTTTGTCGGTAGACGGTATTCTTGCTGTGAATAGTCGCTATCTAAATGACGCAGTGAAAGATATTTCCGCCGTCACTGAATGTGAAGGAAACAACATATAGCCCTAATAGCCCATCAAATGTAGACTTATCTCTCTATAAAAATGAGGCGAGACTTTTTTGGTTCTTGTGATGTATTAGTGGTAATAATATGGGCTATGGGGTCATGTGACTTCTTTTCAGTTTGCCGGCATATTTTTCACGCCATTGTATGTTGTGTTTCATTGTTATCTCTATCTGGTTAGATTCTGATGGTTGGCTGTCAGTGCCGGAAGCCCCTGTACATACAGCCTACCTGTGATTGTAGTTAACAAGGCGGTGAATGAAGCGCTTGGTCGACGTCGGGCCTCACAGACTTGTGTGCTGAATAAGAACTTGCATTCTACTAATATTGTTGTCGTTTGGCCCCTTTCTTTAATATAACGGTTACATAGTTTTCATTCCTTCAAATTAACTGATAGGGCTATGACATCATTGCTGTTGAATATTTTATCTAATACTTCTCAGTCCGGTCATATCATTCAAGATGTTCTCATGAACATCTACAATAAAAGCCTGACTGATAAACAAATCATGCAAGTAGGCGTATTCCACCGAGAACCAGACCATTTACTCCGACTTTTCCGTCTCGCTGGACGGAATAACATGATACTGGTATATGTAATCTATTAGAAATCATTAATTAGTTTTATCTTACTATAATTTACATACCACTTCATCTCTGTAGAATTTATATCATATTGCATATTATTCTGTCAGTTGGGACAGAAGATGACAGAAAAAGTGGACTGGTTTTCGGTGAAATCCACCAAGAATCATTTGCTGGTTCTTGGATGCATTATCCTTTTAATTTGGCGCTAATAATATTATATGAATTAGGTCTTTGGATTATGGGCGCGGAAATTCTTCAATAGACGACGGCGGAATATTGAATGACGGACTAGATGCTTGTATATTCCTACGAAATGGTGAGTGAGTGAGTCAGTCAGTCCATCTGAATCCTTTCTCAGGCAAAATAAGGAGAGCCGTTGACATTAGAACCTTGATTTTTGGCATGAACCTGCATTAGGGGACTGTTACTAGCAAGTTCTGAGCTGACCTACTTTGATGAAAATTTGACCTACTCAGGTGACCTATAAACCTCGATATTGGCAAAAACATGTCCTAATGCCACCTAAGACCATGGAAATGCGCTTAATTAGGCCAATGTCAGTGTAACCTTCCCTAATTGGGTCAAGGTCAATCTGACTTACTTCCTGGTTCAATTTCTGACCTAATTAGGTGACCTATAAACCTCGAAATTGGCAAAAACATGTCCTAATGCCTCTGAAGACCATGGAAATGCGCTTAATTAGGTCAATGTCAATATGACCTGATCTAATTGGGTCAAGGTTACAATTTCGACATCGTGAACTATCCCTTTCTAGACAGTAATATTCAGAGGAATCTATATATGGCGTATACATATTCGCATTTGCTAGATCCTGTGTAATATATGACGATTTCATTTCAGAAAATAGTAAAACAGGCATCTACCACCAATCGCCTCCACTCAAAGTTTCTCAAATTTGGCGATACATATCACACGTTGATGAAAAATACGAGCGTAACGTGCAAGTTCACTGACGTTGTGTTTCGTACCTTGCATTTAATTCTGCTTTACCCGGGGCTAGGGACCATATGAACTTCAAGATATCACGACGAGCCAACTAAGCAGTACCCAGCCAAGTTGCGTTTCTGTTGGTTCAAAGAATAAATCTTTGAAGCAACATGGAACCAGACAGCCGCCATCCACCATATATAACACTGAAGACGGCACAAGGTATCGAAAATCTTATTTACATCGTTTCGGTACAAACTGAGATACATAGGCCTACTGTGGAAAACAACTTGAAAATTTATTTGGATAAAGAACAATGGTCAGTGATTTGGATTTTGTGTAAAGAAACTCAGTGGAAACTGCTGAGTGCTACTCTTCACACACTCTTAAAAGGCAAATTTTAGATTTAACATCTAGAGGGTTGGAGGAGGGAAAGTATTTAGAAAGTGTTGTTTCACCACTTTTAAGTGTTGGATGCAACAGCTTAAAATGTTGCATTTAACACTTAAAAGTGGTGAATACAACACTTTCTAAATACTTTCCCTCTTCCAACCCTCTAGATGTTAAATCTAACATTTGCGGTGCTAACTATCATATGAAATAGGTATTTCGATTACTGACGCGAAAATTCTTTTATGGACGACGACTGAATATTGAATGTCGGATCTGACGCTTGTTAATCAGTGAACTCCCTGCTATCCCCAACAAGCAGCCAGAGGATGCTAGGTCCCCCGCCGAAATGGCAGCAATATTTTTTAGCATTGTTGGTCTTAGGGGATATACATGAGGGAGGCAACTGCTGCTTCATAGGTAATGGATGTGGAAGGGTCTTTCTGCCTTGCCAAGTTTTAAGATCAACTCAGAACGATTGACTGAAAGTTGATTGCTTCTGTGATATAGTTTCCATGCAGTGAAGCACCGAGAAGCATCCCCAAGTGACATCTCAAGGCATTATCTGCAAACCAAAATTGACGAGAAGCTGAAGGCATCCTCAACCTACTGCCCGGAAACCAAATTTTAAATTGCCACCAGTTGTCGCCACCTGTAGGTGCAAGTGAGCGAAATGCAATCCCAAGCATCATCTCATGGCATGGTAGCCTACATGTATTAGCCTATAGTATCCTCTACACGGGCCGGGCTAATGATCGGCTGATGCAGCAGCAACAACATTTTCCCAGTTAGACGGCAGATTTTGAAATCAAAAACGAGGCCGCGCTATGTCATCAGTCAACTGAGACAGTCACGTGGTTGTGTATGAAGATTGGGGTGGGTCTTATCTAATAGTGATCCAATGAAAATGCTCGTATTAGTTTAAAATGGCGGGGTCGAATGACCAATCACTGAACGGGAGACAGCTGGAACAGTACGTTGACACTGTCTGTTAATACAGGGGCGTCGGAAGCAAATTCAAAGTGGTACGGCCACTATCATTGCACTTTAGGTGAGGATCCAGGGGCCGCCCAGGCCCCAGATGCTCCTGGGGTCTAGATCGCCGAAGAAGCGTTCTGAGCGATTTCTGGCGTCAATCAAAATCACTCTGCATTGAAGTGTATTTTTAGTTCTTTCCTAACCCTTTTACCATTGAAAACGCAATCGATGGTGGTTTTCTGCGATGTTGAATTACAAAAAATTGGGTATAGTATAGTACTGTATCCTAGGCACATCGTGTAGAAGTAACCGAGATGATGCATCGATAATGTATATCAAATTTTACATTGAGCATTTGAACAGTTTCAGAGATAGAGATCATTAATGATTTTACATAAATTAAAGATGGTTGCCCATCCTTCCCATCACTCAGAGGAACTAATGTGGTTATTCATTAATGCAGGTCTCTTCATACATCGATGCTGTAAATCAAGTTTCGTATAGAACATTTGAATGGTATCAGAGATAAACATCATTAAAGATTCTGAATAAATTAAAGATGGCCGCCAAGATTTCCGCCCAATCAGAGAAACCAGATCTGTCATTCATCGTAAGTCTCTTGACGCATCAATGATGTATACCAAATTTTCCACTGAGCACTCCAACGGAATCAGAGATAGATCATTAATGATTTTGCCTAAATTAAAGATGGCCACCAAAGGTTTTCAGTCAATCAGGTCCCAATTCAAAGTATCTGGATGTATTGATGATATATACCTACCTTCATATAAAACAATTGAATGGTAACCGAGATATGTATGCTATCATTATCGGTTTCGTATGAATTAAAGATGGCATCCAGGGTTCCCAGCTAATCAGAAAAGCCTGTTTGGTAATTCGTTGAAAGTTGCTTGATGTATCGATGATGTATATCAAATTTCGTATTGAACAGTTGAATGGTTTCCGAGATATGGATCATTATCCATTTTGCATGAAATTAAAGATGGCTGCTAAGGTTCCCACCCAATCAGGTCCCAATTCTATACATGTAGGCTTCTGGTCCTTGACTAGGCAAATAAGCATACCAAATTTGGAATTCATCAGCGAAACAGTTTTCCGGCTATCTCGCTCACGAACGGACGTACGGACAGACGGACGTACAAGATGATGACAATACCCCATGGCCAAAAATGGCCGAGGGGTAAAAACATGGGTCTGTGCCTGATAAATTTTAAGCCTTTGGGGTTGCAACTCATTCATAGAAAGCTCCCTGTACATGAACAACTGCACTGACAACTGCATGCCATCATCTGTCAGTCTGAAGACCAGCAAGGTTGAATTCAGTTCAATTCAGGAAATTGATCATATGCACAGTGTGCACCCAAACATTAGGAACACAGTTGTAATTAATATAGTAATATACGTGTGTAGACAAATGATTCGTGCAGAAGCTTCAGGGTAAATCCTATGATGTGCAATACAATTATTTGTTAGCAAAATTGAAGGGAATGTTGTCCTTCGTTTAAGATGACACGAAATTCAAAAATCAGGGATTCAGTACTGCGGGGATTTCCCCGCCAGTTATTTCACATTATACTTCTGAAATAAAATATGGTTCATGCAAAAGCTTTAGGGTAAATCATATGATGTGGAATAGAATGATTTCATATAGCAAAATTGAAGGCCCATTTTGACTGGAACGGACAAGAAGAAGAGAAACTCAGTGGTGCCACCTTCCGGCAGATGTTGCTGAAATGCAATACGGACTGGCGTCCTGTTGCAAGGAATGCGTATTCCGAATTTCGGAATAACCCAACACAGCATTAGGAAGTTATCGCTTCGAACAGATGTACACGGAAAAAAAAAATCTATTTTGACCCAGTGGCGCCACCTTCAGGCCGATGTTGCTGAAATGCAATACGGACTGGCCTCTTGTCGCAAGGAATGCGAATGCTGAATTTCGGAAGAATCCAACAGAGCGTTAGGAAGTTATCGCTTCGAACAGACATGCACGTACGTACACGGACATCCACATACGCAAAGAAGCAAGAACTAGTGGCGCCACCTTCAGGCAGATGTTGCTGAAATGCAATACGGACTGGCGTCTTGCCGCAAGGAATGCATATTCCGAATTTCGGAAGAATCCAACAAAGCGTTAGGAAGTTATCGCTTCGAACAGACATGGACGGACACACGGACATCCACGGACGCAAACACACGGACATCCACGGACGCAAAGAAGCAAGAACTAGTGGCGCCACCTTCAGGCAGATGTTGCTGAAATGCAATACGGACTGGCGTCTTGCCGCAAGGAATACATATTCCGAATTTCGGAAGAATCCAACAAAGCGTTAGGAAGTTATCGCTTCGAACAGACATGGACGGACACACAGACATCCACGGACACAAAGAAGCAAGAACCATTTTAAAGTCCCCGGCCGCGTTGCGGCGGGGGACAAAAATATACAGTCGTCCCAATATCATGTTTCTGCGTGGTTCCGCTCCACAATTGATTTTGCGCCTTGTGCTGATGCATCGCCACCATACTCATCTTCCAGACAACCGATCGTTTAAAAGCCCAACCGTTTTAAAGACCTCAACAAAATTAAGATTCTCCCAAAATTTAGCTTCATATTTCCCAAGGTATTTGCTCGATTGCGATAAAATTTCGGACATGTCATCCGACTGACCAAGCCGATATTGGGTAACAATGGTTATTTTGTAGGTCGTTTCGTGACTGAATGAGCATGTGCAAAGATCAAATCGGGTGCATTTCAAAAGTTGCCAGAAAGGTTTAATTCTTCGCAGGCACAAGGTGTTAATAAAGTGTCACAGCAGTCAACAATGGTAAATACCGCGTGTATTCATCGCGATACAATATCATTTTTCGGGGTCTAACAGGCCAATGAGAGAATGCCACAAATGTCCAAGGTTATAAACAAGATGCGAGCGCGATACCGACAAGGGATATAGTGTCGTGGCCAATACACCTGGTATTAACCATTTTTGACCGCTGTGACTCTTTATTTCGGTGTCAATTTGGTGATTAAGTGAGCGTGTAACTGAAAAATCGTGTCTAAAGTTCTCTTGTAACTTTTGAAATGCGACCGACTTAACTTTGCGCATGCTCATTCAGACATGAAATGACCTAAGTAATAATCATAGATACTCAATATCGGCTTGGTCAGCCCGATGATGTGTGATAAGTTTCATCGCAATCGACAAAATAAAAAATATTGAAAATGAAAATATGAGAGTACCTTTCTGGGGGAACTTACTTTTGTTGATGTGTTCATATCATCCTGTATATTATTCAGTTGAGACAAAAGTTGACAAAAAATGTGAACTGGTTTTCGGTGAAATCCACCAAGAATCATTTGCTGGTTCTTGGAATGCATTATCAGATTACTGGTCTGTGAGGTCATGTTACTTTTTGTCGGTAGACGGTATTCTTGCTGTGAATAGTCGCTATCTAAATGACGCAGTGAAAGATATTTCCGCCGTCACTGAATGTGAAGGAAACAACATATAGCCCTAATAGCCCATCAAATGTAGACTTATCTCTCTATAAAAATGAGGCGAGACTTTTTTGGTTCTTGTGATGTATTAGTGGTAATAATATGGGCTATGGGGTCATGTGACTTCTTTTCAGTTTGCCGGCATATTTTTCACGCCATTGTATGTTGTGTTTCATTGTTATCTCTATCTGGTTAGATTCTGATGGTTGGCTGTCAGTGCCGGAAGCCCCTGTACATACAGCCTACCTGTGATTGTAGTTAACAAGGCGGTGAATGAAGCGCTTGGTCGACGTCGGGCCTCACAGACTTGTGTGCTGAATAAGAACTTGCATTCTACTAATATTGTTGTCGTTTGGCCCCTTTCTTTAATATAACGGTTACATAGTTTTCATTCCTTCAAATTAACTGATAGGGCTATGACATCATTGCTGTTGAATATTTTATCTAATACTTCTCAGTCCGGTCATATCATTCAAGATGTTCTCATGAACATCTACAATAAAAGCCTGACTGATAAACAAATCATGCAAGTAGGCGTATTCCACCGAGAACCAGTCCATTTACTCCGACTTTACCGTCTCGCTGGACGGAATAACATGATACTGGTATATGTAATCTATTAGAAATCATTAATTAGTTTTATCTTACTATAATTTACATACCACTTCATCTCTGTAGAATTTATATCATATTGCATATTATTCTGTCAGTTGGGACAGAAGATGACAGAAAAAGTGGACTGGTTTTCGGTGAAATCCACCAAGAATCATTTGCTGGTTCTTGGATGCATTATCCTTTTAATTTGGCGCTAATAATATTATATGAATTAGGTCTTTGGATTATGGGCGCGGAAATTCTTCAATAGACGACGGCGGAATATTGAATGACGGACTAGATGCTTGTATATTCCTACGAAATGATGAGTGAGTGAGTCAGTCAGTCCATCTGAATCCTTTCTCAGGCAAAATAAGGAGAGCCGTTGACATTAGAACCTTGATTTTTGGCATGAACCTGCATTAGGGGACTGTTACTAGCAAGTTCTGAGCTGACCTACTTTGATGAAAATTTGACCTACTCAGGTGACCTATAAACCTCGATATTGGCAAAAACATGTCCTAATGCCACCTAAGACCATGGAAATGCGCTTAATTAGGTCAATGTCAATGTAACCTTACCTAATTGGGTCAAGGTCAATCTGACTTACTTCCTGATCCAATTTCTGACCTAATTAGGTGACCTATAAACCTCGAAATTGGCAAAAACATGTCCTAATGCCTCTGAAGACCATGGAAATGCGCTTAATTAGGTCAATGTCAATATGACCTGATCTAATTGGGTCAAGGTTACAATTTCGACATCGTGAACTATCCCTTTCTAGACAGTAATATTCAGAGGAATCTATATATGGCGTATACATATTCGCATTTGCTAGATCCTGTGTAATATATGACGATTTCATTTCAGAAAATAGTAAAACAGGCATCTACCACCAATCGCCTCCACTCAAAGTTTCTCAAATTTGGCGATACATATCACACGTTGATGAAAAATACGAGCGTAACGTGCAAGTTCACTGACGTTGTGTTTCGTACCTTGCATTTAATTCTGCTTTACCCGGGGCTAGGGACCATATGAACTTCAAGATATCACGACGAGCCAACTAAGCAGTACCCAGCCAAGTTGCGTTTCTGTTGGTTCAAAGAATAAATCTTTGAAGCAACATGGAACCAGACAGCCGCCATCCACCATATATAACACTGAAGACGGCACAAGGTATCGAAAATCTTATTTACATCGTTTCGGTACAAACTGAGATACATAGGCCTACTGTGGAAAACAACTTGAAAATTTATTTGGATAAAGAACAATGGTCAGTGATTTGGATTTTGTGTAAAGAAACTCAGTGGAAACTGCTGAGTGCTACTCTTCACACACTCTTAAAAGGCAAATTTTAGATTTAACATCTAGAGGGTTGGAGGAGGGAAAGTATTTAGAAAGTGTTGTTTCACCACTTTTAAGTGTTGGATGCAACAGCTTAAAATGTTGCATTTAACACTTAAAAGTGGTGAATACAACACTTTCTAAATACTTTCCCTCTTCCAACCCTCTAGATGTTAAATCTAACATTTGCGGTGCTAACTATCATATGAAATAGGTATTTCGATTACTGACGCGAAAATTCTTTTATGGACGACGACTGAATATTGAATGTCGGATCTGACGCTTGTTAATCAGTGAACTCCCTGCTATCCCCAACAAGCAGCCAGAGGATGCTAGGTCCCCCGCCGAAATGGCAGCAATATTTTTTAGCATTGTTGGTCTTAGGGGATATACATGAGGGAGGCAACTGCTGCTTCATAGGTAATGGATGTGGAAGGGTCTTTCTGCCTTGCCAAGTTTTAAGATCAACTCAGAACGATTGACTGAAAGTTGATTGCTTCTGTGATATAGTTTCCATGCAGTGAAGCACCGAGAAGCATCCCCAAGTGACATCTCAAGGCATTATCTGCAAACCAAATTTGACGAGAAGCTGAAGGCATCCTCAACCTACTGCCCGGAAACCAAATTTTAAATTGCCACCAGTTGTCGCCACCTGTAGGTGCAAGTGAGCGAAATGCAATCCCAAGCATCATCTCATGGCATGGTAGCCTACATGTATTAGCCTATAGTATCCTCTACACGGGCCGGGCTAATGATCGGCTGATGCAGCAGCAACAACATTTTCCCAGTTAGACGGCAGATTTTGAAATCAAAAACGAGGCCGCGCTATGTCATCAGTCAACTGAGACAGTCACGTGGTTGTGTATGAAGATTGGGGTGGGTCTTATCTAATAGTGATCCAATGAAAATGCTCGTATTAGTTTAAAATGGCGGGGTCGAATGACCAATCACTGAACGGGAGACAGCTGGAACAGTACGTTGACACTGTCTGTTAATACAGGGGCGTCGGAAGCAAATTCAAAGTGGTACGGCCACTATCATTGCACTTTAGGTGAGGATCCAGGGGCCGCCCAGGCCCCAGATGCTCCTGGGGTCTAGATCGCCGAAGAAGCGTTCTGAGCGATTTCTGGCGTCAATCAAAATCACTCTGCATTGAAGTGTATTTTTAGTTCTTTCCTAACCCTTTTACCATTGAAAACGCAATCGATGGTGGTTTTCTGCGATGTTGAATTACAAAAAATTGGGTATAGTATAGTACTGTATCCTAGGCACATCGTGTAGAAGTAACCGAGATGATGCATCGATAATGTATATCAAATTTTACATTGAGCATTTGAACAGTTTCAGAGATAGAGATCATTAATGATTTTACATAAATTAAAGATGGTTGCCCATCCTTCCCATCACTCAGAGGAACTAATGTGGTTATTCATTAATGCAAGTCTCTTCATACATCGATGCTGTAAATCAAGTTTCGTATAGAACATTTGAATGGTATCAGAGATAAACATCATTAAAGATTCTGAATAAATTAAAGATGGCCGCCAAGATTTCCGCCCAATCAGAGAAACCAGATCTGTCATTCATCGTAAGTCTCTTGACGCATCAATGATGTATACCAAATTTTCCACTGAGCACTCCAACGGAATCAGAGATAGATCATTAATGATTTTGCCTAAATTAAAGATGGCCACCAAAGGTTTTCAGTCAATCAGGTCCCAATTCAAAGTATCTGGATGTATTGATGATATATACCTACCTTCATATAAAACAATTGAATGGTAACCGAGATATGTATGCTATCATTATCGGTTTCGTATGAATTAAAGATGGCATCCAGGGTTCCCAGCTAATCAGAAAAGCCTGTTTGGTAATTCGTTGAAAGTTGCTTGATGTATCGATGATGTATATCAAATTTCGTATTGAACAGTTGAATGGTTTCCGAGATATGGATCATTATCCATTTTGCATGAAATTAAAGATGGCTGCTAAGGTTCCCACCCAATCAGGTCCCAATTCTATAGGCTTCTGGTCCTTGACTAGGCAAATAAGCATACCAAATTTGGAATTCATCAGCGAAACAGTTTTCCGGCTATCTCGCTCACGAACGGACGTACGGACAGACGGACGTACAAGATGATGACAATACCCCATGGCCAAAAATGGCCGAGGGGTAAAAACATGGGTCTGTGCCTGATAAATTTTAAGCCTTTGGGGTTGCAACTCATTCATAGAAAGCTCCCTGTACATGAACAACTGCACTGACAACTGCATGCCATCATCTGTCAGTCTGAAGACCAGCAAGGTTGAATTCAGTTCAATTCAGGAAATTGATCATATGCACAGTGTGCACCCAAACATTAGGAACACAGTTGTAATTAATATAGTAATATACGTGTGTAGACAAATGATTCGTGCAGAAGCTTCAGGGTAAATCCTATGATGTGCAATACAATTATTTGTTAGCAAAATTGAAGGGAATGTTGTCCTTCGTTTAAGATGACACGAAATTCAAAAATCAGGGATTCAGTACTGCGGGGATTTCCCCGCCAGTTATTTCACATTATACTTCTGAAATAAAATATGGTTCATGCAAAAGCTTTAGGGTAAATCATATGATGTGGAATAGAATGATTTCATATAGCAAAATTGAAGGCCCATTTTGACTGGAACGGACAAGAAGAAGAGAAACTCAGTGGTGCCACCTTCAGGCAGATGTTGCTGAAATGCAATACGGACTGGCGTCCTGTTGCAAGGAATGCGTATTCCGAATTTCGGAATAACCCAACACAGCATTAGGAAGTTATCGCTTCGAACAGATGTACACGGAAAAAAAATCTATTTTGACCCAGTGGCGCCACCTTCAGGCCGATGTTGCTGAAATGCAATACGGACTGGCCTCTTGTCGCAAGGAATGCGAATGCTGAATTTCGGAAGAATCCAACAGAGCGTTAGGAAGTTATCGCTTCGAACAGACATGCACGTACGTACACGGACATCCACATACGCAAAGAAGCAAGAACTAGTGGCGCCACCTTCAGGCAGATGTTGCTGAAATGCAATACGGACTGGCGTCTTGCCGCAAGGAATGCATATTCCGAATTTCGGAAGAATCCAACAAAGCGTTAGGAAGTTATCGCTTCGAACAGACATGGACGGACACACGGACATCCACGGACGCAAAGAAGCAAGAACTAGTGGCGCCACCTTCACGCAGATGTTGCTGAAATGCAATACGGACTGGCGTCTTGCCGCAAGGAATGCATATTCCGAATTTCGGAAGAATCCAACAAAGCGTTAGGAAGTTATCGCTTCGAACAGACATGGACGGACACACAGACATCCACGGACACAAAGAAGCAAGAACCATTTTAAAGTCCCCGGCCGCGTTGCGGCGGGGGACAAAAATATACAGTCGTCCCAATATCATGTTTCTGCGTGGTTCCGCTCCACAATTGATTTTGCGCCTTGTGCTGATGCATCACCACCATATACTCATCTTCCAGACAACCGATCGTTTAAAAGCCCAATCGTTTTAAACACCTCAACAAAATTAAGATTCTCCCAAAATTTAGCTTCATATTTCCCAAGGTATTTGCTCGATTGCGATAAAATTTCGGACATGTCATCCGACTGACCAAGCCGATATTGGATAACAATGGTTATTTTGTAGGTCGTTTCGTGACTGAATGAGCATGTGCAAAGATCAAATCGGGTGCATTTCAAAAGTTGCCAGAAAGGTTTAATTCTTCGCAGGCACAAGGTGTTAATAAAGTGTCACAGCAGTCAACAATGGTAAATACCGCGTGTATTCATCGCGATACAATATCATTTTTCGGGGTCTAACAGGCCAATGAGAGAATGCCGCAAATGTCCAAGGTTATAAACAAGATGCGAGCGCGATACCGACAAGGGATATAGTGTCGTGGCCAATACACCTGGTATTAACCATTTTTGACCACTGTGACTCTTTATTTCGGTGTCAATTTGGTGATTAAGTGAGCGTGTAACTGAAAAATCGTGTCTAAAGTTCTCTTGTAACTTTTGAAATGCGACCGACTTAACTTTGCGCATGCTCATTCAGACATGAAATGACCTAAGTAATAATCATAGATACTAAATATCGGCTTGGTCAGACCGATGATGTGTGATAAGTTTCATCGCAATCGACAAAATAAAAATATTGAAAATGAAAATATGAGAGTACCTTTCTGGGGGAACTTACTTTTGTTGATGTGTTCATATCATACTGTATATTATTCAGTTGAGACAAAAGTTGACAAAAAATGTGAACTGGTTTTCGGTGAAATCCACCAAGAATCATTTGCTGGTTCTTGGAATGCATTATCAGATTACTGGTCTGTGAGGTCATGTTACTTTTTGTCGGTAGACGGTATTCTTGCTGTGAATAGTCGCTATCTAAATGACGCAGTGAAAGATATTTCCGCCGTCACTGAATGTGAAGGAAACAACATATAGCCCTAATAGCCCATCAAATGTAGACTTATCTCTCTATAAAAATGAGGCGAGACTTTTTTGGTTCTTGTGATGTATTAGTGGTAATAATATGGGCTATGGGGTCATGTGACTTCTTTTCAGTTTGCCGGCATATTTTTCACGCCATTGTATGTTGTGTTTCATTGTTATCTCTATCTGGTTAGATTCTGATGGTTGGCTGTCAGTGCCGGAAGCCCCTGTACATAGGGCCTACCTGTGATTGTAGTTAACAAGGCGGTGAATGAAGCGCTTGGTCGACGTCGGGCCTCACAGACTTGTGTGCTGAATAAGAACTTGCATTCTACTAATATTGTTGTCGTTTGGCCCCTTTCTTTAATATAACGGTTACATAGTTTTCATTCCTTCAAATTAACTGATAGGGCTATGACATCATTGCTGTTGAATATTTTATCTAATACTTCTCAGTCCGGTCATATCATTCAAGATGTTCTCATGAACATCTACAATAAAAGCCTGACTGATAAACAAATCATGCAAGTAGGCGTATTCCACCGAGAACCAGTCCATTTACTCCGACTTTTCCGTCTCGCTGGACGGAATAACATGATACTGGTATATGTAATCTATTATAAATCATTAATTAGTTTTATCTTACTATAATTTACATACCACTTCATCTCTGTAGAATTTATATCATATTGCATATTATTCTGTCAGTTGGGACAGAAGATGACAGAAAAAGTGGACTGGTTTTCGGTGAAATCCACCAAGAATCATTTGCTGGTTCTTGGATGCATTATCCTTTTAATTTGGCGCTAATAATATTATATGAATTAGGTCTTTGGATTATGGGCGCGGAAATTCTTCAATAGACGACGGCGGAATATTGAATGACGGACTAGATGCTTGTATATTCCTACGAAATGATGAGTGAGTGAGTCAGTCAGTCCATCCGAATCCTTTCTCAGGCAAAATAAGGAGAGCCGTTGACATTAGAACCTTGATTTTTGGCATGAACCTGCATTAGGGGACTGTTACTAGCAAGTTCTGAGCTGACCTACTTTGATGAAAATTTGACCTACTCAGGTGACCTATAAACCTCGATATTGGCAAAAACATGTCCTAATGCCACCTAAGACCATGGAAATGCGCTTAATTAGGTCAATGTCAATGTAACCTTACCTAATTGGGTCAAGGTCAATCTGACTTACTTCCTGATCCAATTTCTGACCTAATTAGGTGACCTATAAACCTCGAAATTGGCAAAAACATGTCCTAATGCCTCTGAAGACCATGGAAATGCGCTTAATTAGGTCAATGTGACCTGATCTAATTGGGTCAAGGTTACAATTTCGACATCGTAAACTATCCCTTTCTAGACAGTAATATTCAGAGGAATCTATATATGGCGTACACATATTCGCATTTGCTAGATCCTGTGTAATATATGACGATTTCATTTCAGAAAATAGTAAAACAGGCATCTACCACCAATCGCCTCCACTCAAAGTTTCTCAAATTTGGCGATACATATCACACGCTGATGAAAAATACGAGCGTAGCGTGCAAGTTCACTGACGTTGTGTTTCGTACCTTGCATTTACTTCTGCTTTACCAGGGGCTAGGGACCATATATGAACTTCAAGATATTCATGGCGTTCATATATATGAACAGTCACAATGGAAGCATGACTGAGACATCATTCTCTGAATAACAAAATGCACAAGAAAACTGATCAGCGATAGAAATTTGGAATTCTTGCCGAAAATTATTAAATGGACGAAGATTAAACATTCAATGACGGGCGAGATAATATACCGATATTTCACGGACATAATACAGTACGAGAGATAAATGTATAAACACATAGTTGAGTGATGTATAAAGTCTTCTTGCGCTCATGCGCTCGAGTTACCGTTGATCCAAGTGGACAGATAATACAGGCATATTGACAGTCATATCATATACTATAGAAAACAGCCAGATAGAACACAGGTAAGTGATATGGATTGAACGATAGGGACTGATGGTGTTTTTGCAGCAATTATTGGGTTCTGTCGACCACGTAATTCTCTCTTTGTTTTTACTGAACCTTATTTGTGCGATGCGCGTTTCACCTTATCTGGGTTCTTCAGTGGCATATAAATAAAATGAACATTACAGTTATAGATTTCGTTGATTCTGTAGAGTATTGTGTAAATAAGGTTTTTCGATTCTGGACGCGGAAATTTTTCATGGCCGAAGGCTGGCTAGTGAATGTCTGATCTGAAACCTGAATATAAATAGTCGCCTTTTCTCTTGCAGACACATATACAGGTGTCGTGGAGAGAATCACGTTAGTTCCTCAGAAAAAAAAAACAATTATGTGATTTCAAAGGCAAACTTATCCAGACGTGTAGTCTACCGTAGTAGTCCATGTTCTGGGGCTATCAATTTACCACTACTATTCTCCCAGTATACTCAAGCGTCCAACATATAATAATAATATCCCAGCCACCACTTATCCCGCCCGAGCACACACCGTCGGACGTGAAAAGAAAATATCATAAAATATTAAAAGCGGTATTTGTAGACGTTCCAATCATTGTTCAATTATGTGTAAAATCTCGGTTGATCATATAGCGATAAAAAGAATGTTCTAGAGTTCATTTTCCTATGAGTGAGCGAAAAAAAATAATATTATTTCGCCAATGTGCAAAATGCACGAGATTGTTTGGTGGGGTTTAAACTGAACCGCGTGTGTGTTGGTGTTTTCGTATACGTCATAGTTACGTCGTTAATGTCAGCTTGCGCTATTGAGGGCAGGGAAATAAGTGGAGTGCGCTTGCGAAAAGGAGCATGTGCATGGCAAGGTTGACAAGCGTCACGTTTATTCAGGATTCGAATTATACCACGAGCTATTAATTATCTAATTTGAATATACAATATATATAAATTATATTCCATGAATGCATCTCGTTTCATTTTTAATTTGTGTATTCCAGTTAAATCGACAATCTGTGTTGGATGTAATTAAAAAACCAAATGATCCCAGATGAAACCAGGCAAATTTGCTTTCCAAAGATTATCCTCCTGTCCGTTCTGATATTCTCTTGTAAGTCGAAACCGCTTAATTGCTGTTTAATGTTGCATAACCACTGTAGTTTGGCAATTACTAGAAATCATTTGATTTCTTTTATTTTCTATGCCGTTTATCACACAGACATTACACAGTACGGTAGTAATTTGAGGGGGGGGGGGGCGTAAGCAGTGTTTTGACGGGAACTAGATTCTGTCTTATATGCCACGATTCCTGCTTGTCATCTCAAGTCTTGACCAATTAACGCTAATCAACTTCGTGATTTGTTAAGCTTTTACTGGCCACTGGTCACTTTGTGATACTGTGTTCAGGGCTGTATTTAACTCAAATGCATAACCGCGAGATCTCATCTTTGACCAAACTACTGTTCAAACGGAATACTACATCACTACCTAGCGCACAAGCCCCACCATCATCTGGTATATTAAACTGTAGCGGTTCAGTTCAACGAGTACAACAACCTATGATAAAGTCACACTGGTTTTATTAATTAAGACGAGTTGTCGTTCTTTGACATCACCCAATACCTTTAATCAGTGCCAATCTCGTTGACTCCGACGTCACATATAGTACATTGAAATGGTTTCATGTTCGTATGGTCTATAACGTACGGCTCAATGTGCACACGCTGAACACATGAATGGTGTTTGTGAAGTATGTGTTTCGCATTGTACATCAAACAGGGTTCACATCTGTCAGCATACAGCTCTAAAAGTTACCACATACTCAACATATGTGTGGTTTCTCTTACAAGTCATGTGTCATTGTATAATGAAATTACAGCGCACAGATCGATGAAGACAATTTCTGGCGTCGAATACACAGAAGTGTTCAGGTTTAAGTCAAGTAGAGTTTCAGTTCCAGTATGACATCTGGATTTATCCAAAACAGGCTGATGCTTCTATAATGATGACTGATGGACTACGATGAACCAAGATGAGCGACAATGTACATTCCACAATGTACTAGCGACGATGCACTATCCACGATGTACTAGCGACGATGTACTATCCACGATGATTAACGACTTTGTTGACCATATAGCAAGAAAGGTGTCTTGTTTTACACACTTTTCCGAAAGTTCTACACGTGTTTGTTCTACTCGCCACAACACTTTTCTAAACCTTACATTACGACAACTCGGATCTAAAGCCGAAACGAAAATAGCAACTTGGTCGCTACAATAACCCATAAAAATTTACAACATGTATGCCTCTGAACGTCTCCTATGCATAAAGCCGCTGCTACACAGGAGGTCACGAATCGTCCAGGACAACGACGTTGGTCTGCGCCAGGTTAAAGTAATACGTCTCATCGATATCGTGGGGATTGCCAGAATGAAGCTTACGTTTTTTAGCTGTGTAATTTCAAAGGCAGTCTGCTATTGACTCGCACACCACACAATACGCGTTGGAGGGTTCATGCGAGGTTTCTCCAAAAACTTCATAACCCACGATGTTTTCTCACAATCCGTCGGGTCAATGACTATCATGATGAAAGGGTGTTCAATTACTCTCGGCTTATCCTTTGTAGTCGATGGAAGTTGAGCGTCTTCTTTATGCGTCTGACGAGGTTTATGGTGGCACGAGAACCTTCCATCACAAATCGTACATATACTGGACATGTTGTTGACAATTCGCTGATAAGCGGACTGATTTTTAATGCTCTCCGGTGCCAATTTTATGTTATTTTTTTTTCTTCTACTCGTGGTGTACTTCCTCTTCCCCATTCCCAGGCCATCTACGACAGCATATTCTGTCCTCTGATAATACATTGTCTGCATGTGCGCTCACACTGTCTATACACCAACATTCTACTCCTATATAGACCATTAACTTCGATACATTTCATCACAATGTCTGTTTTCTGACATTACATTATTCTCATGTACTGGGATATTCTCCAAAATTTACTTCTAAATTACAGTCACAGATGCTTCTGTTGTATTATTATTTGTTGTTACTATTGGGAATATACATATGACTGTACAGCAGCTATAGACGACCAAGTTCTACGAGCATGTTATAAGGCTTAAAGAGAGGTGGTATGCGCGGGATGACATCACCCTATTGGAGACACCTCCACCTCTCTAAAAATCCGAACGTATTGGTGGTTTATATACTAATAATGACGTCACTTCCGATTAATGGAGCGTATTGCATTGGTCGTACACATATCCGCCCGTGGAAGTGAGATCCCTCGATCCCCACCCCTATCGGTGACATGCATTCCACACCGAATCATAGCTTTCGAGTGCGCATGTGCACATCACATATCACGCCCCAGTCTCACTCTACCCAGAGTGCTTTAATAGGATACCAAACACGATAAATTTCGACCACGCATGACCCGCAACTCGACAAAAACTCATTAACCGGCCCATAATAACCTTGGTCGGCACCTCCAGAGATTGTATGTAAGAACGTTGGTCTGTGTATCAGTAGCTTATACGTTTGCTCTAATTCTTCGTCTGATATTTTATTCTTCTGTTTAGCTTTATAAATGAATTAATTTTGCAATAGTTTGCAATGTAAATTGACGAAAGAAAAATAATTATGATCAGCGACTCGAACTGATAACCGCGAGATCAAGAGCCTCGTGACCTACAGACGGAGTTAGTCAGACATGGCTTGTCTGGATAAGTTTTTCACAACGGTATTTTGATGTGATCAGTTATAATGACTTAATGATGTATCCGACGAAAGCAACACTGTCAATATTAGCGGCAGTTTTGATAGTGAGTATGCTAGCTCTAACACGTGTGGACACACCTCAACATGGTCAATTCAAGAGAGAGTTTCAATTCAAGACTCTTCAGAGTTGTTTGTCCTTTGCCCCCACATGTTCAGGTCACGTTTGCCATCATTCTTCATCCGTTACAACGGTATATGGAGCTGGACAGTTATAATGAGTTAAAACAATCATTGGCTGACGAGAGCTACAATGTCAATATTATCGGTACCATGGATACCCCGCTAGCTCTCAGACGCGTCTGGATTTGATAAACAACAGATCCCAACAGGGTCAACTGAAAAGCATTGTACCCTTTAGATTTATCTTTTCTTGATTGGGCCCTATGGATGTGTTTTCAATTATTATCCAATGCACCCAGGACTAGTTTTTATCTTCTCACGCACCGCGTAGATATACCAGTGGCGTGATGACATCATCGCTGAGGAATCCAGACCTTGACGTCTAGTCACAGAGTCAAACCAAGGTCCGTTCTATACTACTCCTCTATTCCCTTTATGCATAGTGCTAATCGAGGAAGCAACGAGAGAGTAAATATGATTTAACCTCATTTCCGACAATATTTTAGTCATATTACGTCATTTAGTCATTGTGATGAAATCCCACGGATGCCCCAGTTAATCTCCTCCTGCGACAAGGAAGCAAATTTCCAGTTCTTTTTCTTTAAGTCTTAGGTATGAATTGGTATGGGATTGATCTCGGGGCCTTGCGATCCGAAAGTTTCAACCACTAGACTATGGCAGTTCGATCCGAACAGGAGAAGAACCAAGTACTTTTCATTCATTGAAAGCCACTATTCTCTTAGATACAACGGAAGTAACAGCGGCTCTAAACAAAGGATCAGCTGTTCTATCAATCACAGTGCCGCGATCGCCACCCGCGCAACTGGGGAATTTTTAACCTAGGCCTCAATGGAGCGTAACAGGTCTTTCCTAAAAGTCTTCTCTCATACTTGAGATAAATTTCTACAACTATGTGAGCGTGTCGTGGCCGAAGTAGTTAAGAGTGTTTGACTCTGACCCGGAGTGCTACAGCTGGCGTGGGTTCGCCCCTCGCCAGTGACCGCTTACATAGGCCTATATACTCGCCTGTTCACAATGCGGTGGACTGATTCGGTGTCCAGTTTAAAAAGGACTGATGGTGGAACTAGTTGCTACGCTAGACCTTCGCCAGCGGAGGCACATGGGGAATAAAGTACCTGGGTGTCTTTCAGTGACCGCTATATAAATCCACTCACAGTAGTACATCGCATACACCGCTAGGAAGCTCACATAGTTAGACTATCACAGCACTTTCAGGATAGTAGTTCGTCCAATTGTAGAATTGTATAAATGTTCACTTCACATCACGATAGTTGAGCTATAAATGCTGAGTGGTTCCAATTGATTGTATATTAATATGTACTCCTACGGAGGTGCTCCTATATAGAGGAGGGATCTACCAACTGAACTGAACTGAACTTGGCCAAGTAAAAGATAGTACATCCGTTCAAATTATGTGTTAAAATCAGAGCTGAACTAGCCTTTTTCGAAGTTTTTTCCATTTACTTGTGCGTTAAAATTAGGCTTTTCAGAGGGAGGAAAACCCCCCAGTGACGTCAATGTATCATAGAGAATAAAGCGTGACAGATATATCATCTCGTGTGAATGACTCGCGAAGTTATAACAGGATTTCACGGAAAAACATTTATAAATGACTGGTCATCGCGTAGGGCATAGCTATGGTTGGCCATCCCTGCCAGAATTCGTCATTTAGAGGCTGCCTCTAAATAATACATACCATGGTATAAAATGCCAAGCCTGCCATAATTCGTATTTAGAGGCTGCCTCTAATTATTTTGTACCATGGTATAAAATGCCGAGCCTGCCATAATCCCTATTTAGAGGATGCCTGTAAATCGCCAAGCCTGCCACAATTCGTATTTAGAGGCTGCCTCTAATTATTTTGTACCATGGTATAAAATCGCCAAGCCTGCCATAATTCCTATTTAGAGGATGCCTCTAATTCATTTTAACCGTAAGTCGTAAATTTTCGCCTTCTTATTACTTCCACCAATGATATGCGCTTTCACAAATTTGGTGCCATATCTCTACGCTTGTTACAAGTTTACTCATTGGTCAAATTTAATATTCTTGATATGACAGTTGTTTATGACTTACGGCTAAAATGAATTAGAGGCATCCTCTAAATAGGAATTATGGCAGGCTTGGCGATTTTATACCATGGACTGGTACAAAATAATTAGAGGCAGCCTCTAAATACGAATTATGGCAGGCTCGGCATTTTATACCATGGTATATATTATTTACAGGCAGCCTCTAAATACGAATTGTGGCAGGCTTGGCGATTTAGAGGCATCCTCTAAATAGGAATTATGGCAGGCTCGGCATTTTATACCATGGTACAAAATAATTAGAGGCAGCCTCTAAATACGAATTATGGCAGGCTTGGCATTTTATACCATGGTATATATTATTTAGAGGCAGCCTCTAAATGACGAATTTTGGCAGGGATGGCCAACCATAGGTAACCCAGCTGACAAATCACAATAATAAATGTCAGTAACTTTTTGCTTCTAGAATTATCTGAGAATGAAAAGTGGAAAACACCATGAGAAAATAGAAAATTGCCCAAGAACAAGAAAATATCCCTTGCCCCTTAAAGAGGTAGTAGCGTCATTTGAAAAATATTCAGCTAATAACATATTTCGATAAAAGTTATTTAGTAGTTGAGATCATCTATGATGAACTTTTTTTTGTGACCTCAATTATTAATATCACGGGTATTGAAATCACACTTCTGACATTCTCTGAAAAACGTGACAGCACCTACACTTGGTCCTAGTGCCTGAGATGACATCACAAAACGTGCATTTGCATTCCGGGCGTGATGCTTTGCAACGTCATACTCAATCTCAGAACTTTTATTACACTATGACGGGTTCTAATGTGACATCCTGGACACTTGGTCACGTTATCCGACGTCATCTCAGTAATTTCCCATTTTAATCTTGTCCACTAGACCGAATTGAAGATTCTGACAATATTGGTGTCAATATAAAGAAATATAAGAAATACAAGACTTCACGACTTGAAAATATTTTGGCAAATGTTCCAAGTGATCATGCTGTTCAGTTTACCCGAACAATTAAAATCACACTACTACTTCTTTAATGTAGGTCCATCTATAGTCCAATGTTGAACGTAGATCGACTGGGACTACATATGGGCCCGTCTAATGGCGAAGTGTGGGGGGGGGGGGGATTTAGAATATCTGACCACCCACCTGACACCCGAAAGAACAGTTGGCATGAATAATTCCCCTTTGAATCCCATACATGTAACTAGATTTAGATTTTTTTGGCGGGGGTAGTAGTACCTGGCTCAGACCTGGTCGTCCATGAAGTACACCCAACCCCCTTCCTAAAAGAAGTTAGCTGAACCATGCCTATAGTAATGACATGGATGTAGGGAGATCTTCTTGGTTGGTGACTTCACTGCAGGACAAAACTTTGTCCACCATGCTGATGATGCTATTTTACTAATCATATAAAAAGTTTACACTTTGATACATATATAGGTAGGACAGATTCGCACCAGCATCACTTCCGGTGCATCGATGCACGACTCCCGGCGTACATTTGTGATTCGTTATCTTCCGCTCCAGCCTATATCTACAGCATAGGGCAGATTTTTAACTATTGATGGTGTAAATATTGTAAATATGCATCAAATATCTATTCCAAGAAATGTATTATGACCATTATGATTTAATACATTGATGATACCTTTTGCAACTGCAAGTCAAAAATAGTTCATTCATATACCACTGATTAAAAATGAAGCCATAAGAATAGAGGACTAATGTGAACCACAAATTTATGAGGGAGTCACGCATCAGTGTACCTGTTGGCGTGAATCCTTTGTCCAAGAATTTGAAGTGCAAAAGGCGGATTTTATGCAGGCCTACAGAGACTAATAGTTATAGGTTTCAGTACCGGTATATGTATTAAGTTCATGAAAGGGGAGCAGGGACTTTTATATCATTAGCCAAATGTAGAATGTGGATTTATGTTCCTAGATTGCCATATATTTCCTGTATTCAAATTTTATGGAATTTAGTTACATATCAGTTCAGTTATATCATACCATTTCAGGCCTCAATTTAAGGAGTGCTGATGGTAACCTATCAACAGGTTACCATGAATTCTACACTGGTAACCTGTGGGAACCTATTGCATAATTATTAACCTAATCTGAAAATAGGTTACCACTATTTTTCATATGGCAACCTCCAGGCAAACTGAAAACAGGTTACCACCTTAAATTGAGGCCTGCCATATATTTCCTGTATTCAAATTTTATGGAATTTAGTTACATATCAGTTCAGTTATATCATACCGTTCATATCTGAAATTTAGTGCTTGAACATTGTTGATCAGCAATATCATGATAGTATGAAATGATTGCTATTTTGATTGAAAAGGCATTTAATTCAATCATTCTATTACTGGAAATTTCTTGCTTGAACGTTGTTGAGCAATATTTTGAGATGATTGCTATTCTGACTGAAAAAAAAAGATTTTTCTTTATTTTAAAATCTGGTACTATTTCAAAGGAAAGGAATACATGTACTTATTACCAAATTATCTGAAATATTTCTGTTTACTTTCAGAATTGAATTGTACTTGTATGCTGACCAAATGGAGAATATGCATGGGCACTGCACTACTGAGATGTGTGATGCATGTAAAGAGGAGTTAACAAATATGTTAACATGGTATAAGGCATGATAAATAATATTCCCATATAATACAGTGTAAAACTCATATGGTAACCATAACATCGTCTGCATTCTCGCTCCACCAGAGACATGCTACCACTATGCCTCTGGCGGATAATGAAAGCCAGTGTAGTATGTGTTGGTCGTCAGAGTTGGTTGTGTATTATAAACAGCCACCTATGCTTGTCAGCAAGAGGCGCTAAAATTGAGACTAATGATGAGTGTGTCAGAACATTACTTTGAATTCGATCTATTTCAAATTTGTTGTTTATATATTGTGTAAACATAACCCATTTCAATCAGCAAATGTCTACATGTACATTTTGAAGAGACCTGATAGATTATGGATTTGGAGATTTTTATGTGTGCAACAGAAGAAAATAGCAAACAATATATATGGCCCATTTCACGTCACGTAAGTAACATTTTCATTCCTTTTTTGAAGTTTGCTCACTCACCCAGACGAGGAAAAATACTTCACAGCTACAACCTCATAAGTATATAAGAGTAGTATCCTACCTTCTATAGGAGAAATGTTACAACTCTTTTCATTCACTTGATTAGTTCACAGAGCTTGATTTGTGCTCTGTCACGTAAGTAACGCAGAGAATTCGGCATTTTCTCCATTTTCTTCTTCTGATTAAAAAGCGTCTGATTTGATTGGGAAAATCTACCCAATTGATGATATATATTCTTGGTATGAGAGTGAACAAGCACACAATAGACATGTTTTTTGGCATATTTATTTTAAGTGCATTCTAATAATTAATTAAGCAACACTGATAGTGTCACGTAAGTAACAAAAAAGCGTCACGTAAGTAACATATGACATAATGAAATGTTATGGTGAGGATATTCCAGTAGTCCACATTGCTTCTCTGGATGTACCCGGAGGCATTATTGTAGACAGTAGAATTTAGTATGTATTGTGCATTGTGGTAATGAATTTATCCAATGAAATGCGGAGTCTATACTCGATCATGATAATGTGTTGCCAGAGATAACAACGTAATGTTGAAAGCATGAATTAAAATCTTGATACTGCCGGTACTGTATCAGGATTATTAATTTTCAGCATCTTTATTGCAATGTACAATAAACAGACAGCTGCATCTGTTGCAGTACCGTACTACAATGTACATGCACAAGTACATTGTATTTACTGAGTTACTGTGTGAAGATGATGAAGAAAGGGCTACAGATACATGTACAGACAGAAAGCAATGTGGATTGGAACATCATCACCATAACTTTTCAAGTATTGTAATACCATCCATTAAGAAAAATGCAAAAAACATGGCTAGTGTGTGGTTCTTCAATCACATACATGTACTAAAGAATCTATATCATATTGTGGAGATTTCCACCATCAGATCTGGTGATCTGAAGGTGATTTTTAATCAGAAGACCTTTAGTCATGTTACTAGTGTTACTAATGTGAAAGAGCACAAATCTAGCTCTGTCATCTAATCAAGTGAATGAAAGATGTAACATGTTCCATTTAGAAGGTACATGTAGGATACTACAATATATTTATGAGATCGTAGCTGTGAAGTTTTTCTTCCCTTTTGTCTGGCTGAGTGAGCAAACTAAAGAAAATGAATAAAAATGTTACATGAAGAGAAATCCCACAGATAATGATCTGATATACATTTGCACATTAACTAATGAAGTTGAATCCAGTTCCCATACTTCACCTGTTTTGTTCACCTCATGTACATGTGTATACCATAAACAAGTACAGTTTGTGATGCTGGACTGAGGGACCGAATTCTCCAAGTAACATTAGTCTGTCAGAATTCAGCAATTTCAGGGTATTTTGAGCTGTCACTCGAGTATAATCTCTTCTCTTCAGTATTTCATGTTTCCAGATATTATTGTATCTTTTTATCATCCCTGAAGGATGGTCAGTTTGGAACATGGTAGCTACAAAAGTGATCAGAATGCTTATAATGATTATGTTACTTACGTGACAAAACCTGTTACTTACGTGACATGTCACGTAAGTAACTGATTTTTAGTCATTTCTCCTTGATTCTTGAAAACTTATCTCAGTTATCTGTCCTACAGATTTCATATTTGAAACAAACTAGCTTTAGAAATGTAGTTAAATTTTGACTGATTTGCTCTCCCTTTTCCATGGTTAAAAATTTCAACAAATCTGTCACGTAAGTAACAAATGAAATTTCTTACAATATTACTATGTTTTTGAGAAAATGGAATAAGAAGTGTACATTTTCCTATTATATATTGTCAAAACATTCCTTTCTCATGATGATGGACATAAAATTTCTCATATAATTCTAATTATTTGTCAGTTTTGATCTATTTACAATAATAATGTGAAAATGCTAATTTTGAGTTCATAATTTTCACCTGTCGTTAAGCCTCATAAAAATAACCAGAAACTATTCTACCTGAAAAATGAGTATCAAGCATGTTTCTTGGGATATTGACTTAAGTTATCATGCATAGGTGATAACATTAAAAC
>JAVTVY010011607.1:0-51611 GCA_036873755.1 Hanleya hanleyi
GAGAAGGTCTGTAGACTGGTCTGACTGCCACTCACAGCTGGAGTTCTAGGTTGGTTAAGTAGAGTGCTGAGATAGGCTACGTCGTAAAACACACCTCCGTACAACACACTCAGCAGGGTTAGCAATATCACCACAAAGCCCACTTGCGCTTTGCGCGTTTTGTGAGACGCTGTGTTCAGAGGCAGCTGCTGTTTGTCCATAGCACCGTGTTCATGGTCGAACGTGGAATGAAGGATGACGATAGTGGTTTCTGGCTTTATAGTCGTTTCACCTGGTTGGCCGCGACCCAGGAATTGAAGGAACTGGGCCAGCCTTGCCATTTGACGAAATGAAACGCGGCAAGACAACGCCTTATTCTGCTGGTAGAACAGTTGTCGGTAAGGATTAAAATGGATTTGCTAAGGCCACAAACTGCATTTTGTCGATTGACTCATTATGACTGATCAACAGATAATTTTCTTATTTGACCTTTTTTCTTCTGCTTGCTACGGCAGGAACATAACGGCAAGACCATTGTTGATATCTCTCTCCCGAGCTCCGAGCTCCCAACTGTCCCATCCCAGAGCTCCGAGCTCCCAGCTGTTCCATCCCAGAGCTCCGTGCTCTCCCATCTCAGAGCTCAGCTTGATCGGTACAGCGATTTCGGAGCAATCGAATTAAATTTTTTTTTTTTTAAATTGGGTCAATTCAATATGGCCGCCAAGCAAATCAGTACCAATTAGTGATATGCACGAGATTATTACATGCCCGTAAAGAAGTCTGTCAAGTTTGACCATCATCGGTATAAGAGTTTCAGAGATCTACAACTGAAAATCCCCTGGATAACGATAATAGTAAATCTTGACATCGGAAGCCTAATAATACCAATAATCTCCCTAGTATAATCCGTGGCGTGTCCTACTCCTCCTCGTACTCCTCCTCCTCCTCCTCCTACTCCTACTCCGCTTTACTCATACTATTAAAGAAGCCGGCCAGGGAGGCAAGAGACATGTAGGTTTCACTTCTTAATCCGTGGCGTGTCCGACTCCTCCTCCTCCTACTTCATGAGATCCCTTGGTCCCCCTACAGTAGAATGGGTCGACTGCGCATGCGTGATGAGTAGTATAGAAAGGGCACAGCGGGTTGCATAGGTGTGGCGCGGGACAGGGTGGGGCGAGAGACCTGGGGTTTTCACTATCTGAGATTCCATGGGCCAGGCTTGCACCCTACAGTAGAATGGGTGGACTGCGCATGTGCGATGAGTAGTGCGCGATGAGTAGTATAGAAAGGGCACACAATCTCCCTATTTTATTTAATCACTGCGGCTCCTTTGGGTGTTCCGGCCTGGTTGGTTCTGATTTACGTCACGTGGTAGGGATATTCATGTCCGTTCAAACACCTGGCTAACCTATAGATATAGAATATATGAGGGTCGGCTCAGATCCCCTGGGGTGGGGACATGCCCCTGAGGGCAGTGGGTAGGTTCAATGAAAGCTCGTACCAATAACGACGGACTCGCGATAGCCGTCCCAGAACGATACCGACCTGAACGCACTGACAGTCGACTTTTCATGCGCTATGCCGTCTTCGAGAGACTTGGATGTACTAGATGACGTTTCCAGCGACCCACCCAGCGACGAAGACGATATTGACGATGACGTCGATGATGACGATAATGACGAAGACGTGGACGAGGATGACGATAACAACAACTTTTGGGACATCGCGGTGAACAAAGCTGTCGACATGCACAGGGAAAACATAGAACGAAAATCGAAAAAACTAGGCGATTTCCAGGCAGCCTATACGTCCATGCGCCCAGAGGTTGCGCAAACTTTGACGGACCTTTATTTGAAACAAGTCAAAGTCATGAACGAACTGCGCCAGGACGATCTTCACGAGAAAGTCAAAAATACCACGCGATACCTGCAGAAAGAATTAGATTTCACAACTTCGGAGGCCTGGGAAGTTTCCCTGAGCATACGCAAGAAGACGTTCGAAAAATTACTTCCAGAAACCATAGAGCCCTTTTCGGATGATCATGAAGAATTCCAAGAGCCCGCTCCCCCGTACCAACAGCCAGCAATATTTTAACCCGTGACCGTCTCACAGCGTCAATATAACCCCGTAGACCAGTGAACGCATCACCACACTGGAAGTGACCGCCTCACCTCGAAGGTCAACTTCCGGTCGCGTGAGGTCATGCAAGGCTCCGAACGAAAATCGTAGAGGAAAATTGTTTTAAAATCTCACAAGGATCCGTTGCGCACTTTTAAAATACTTGCGCAATCTTGGAATTTTAAAAACGTGCAACGCAATTTTAAAATCGTGCGCAGATTTAAAAAAACGCGCGTAACATCAATAATGCTCTCTTTGTGACGCGTGAATACTTGGCCTACATTCCTTTATTCACAAATCGGTATAGCAAAGCGAGGTGTTGGAAACGTATTTTTGGAGGAAAGTAGTCGCAAATAGGTCGACAGTCGACCCCAGATGCTCTTTCTCTACTACTTTTATCAAATGTGAATATTGACCTCATAGCATAGCACTGCCTGTTTCAGCTCCAGTGATTGGTAAACATGGTAAATCAGAGGAAATATCACTAAAATCAAGTACGGTAGGCCAATGCCAAACGGAGTTAAGATTTCATGGATTTGTAGGCTAAGTGGTTGAAACAAGTTCTACGGATAGAAGGCATCAAATTTATATTTATATTATTTTTCATCGCATTTGCAGTCATATTTTGGCGTACGGTACCGGTGACGCTAGTAAATATTAAATTTTGTTATCATGTGGGCCATAGGTTTTGCATGTCGGGCTAGGAATCCAGGACATTTCCCCGTGAGGACATTTTCCCATGCAGACATTTCCCCATGGACTTTTTCCCCTTCAGATATTTTCTCCTGCGGAAATCTCCCCCTTCGGACATTTCGGGGCAATAATTCCAGGAGCGCTGATTACCGAGTCGGGGCAATGTCACAGCGTCTGAATGTATGGTCAATCATGCTGGACGAGTTCGATTTATATTGTTTTGCTGTACTAAACACCACTGGCAACAACATATCTAGACATACACCTTTTCAGAGTGAATTGAACCATAATTCGTACCGTTTGTATTGTAACTTACATATATTTGGGTCTAACAGCGCCATCGACTGTACACTTATTAAATGTCCATATGGCGCTGCTGACCTGTAATATTTGACCTTCAGCAGCGCCATCTGAACATTTTAAGTGAACAGTCGGATAAATCTATAGACCTACAATAATTCCCGGGCGTTTCAGTGTTTCGTAGAAATTTTTATACTTCTGTTCACAGTGTCTTCAGTCTGACGATGTCAATTTTTCTCGTCAATATCGCCAAACCTCTGTCGGCGAAGGGGTTGACGATACGCCCTATGTTAACGCCTGATGATCTAGACCTGAAAAAGGAAGTTAATCAATTTGTCGATCTATCAGATCACAGATTTCTGAATATCTCGAAACAGAGTACACCGTGATGGCAGGAATCTTTAAGTGGAACCTAATTTTCAGTGATGAATAGACCTTGTAAATGTTTTATTTGAGCCCACATTTTCAATATTTCTTCGAGCATTAATATGGTATTTGATGTGCCGGAAATAGCTCAGAATGCATCTCCTGCAATCTAGGACCCCGGAGCTTCCGGGGCCTAGGCGGTCCCTGGACCCTCGCCTAATTGTGCTGTGATCGTTGGTCGGCGCAATCTGAAATTGCTTCCGCCGCCCCTGCATTTCCCCCGGCCTATATATTCGTGTACTATGACTTCGTAATGAATGTGTAATAAAGTTAAAATATTAACAAAACAATTTGGAGCATCTTTTTTTCTTCTTCTTCTTTATTTTTCAATAAGCTTAATTTGAAATTATTTGTTTACAAGATTTGTATGACCATGGAGTATACAGGCCCGTAGTCAAGGGGAGTTTTCTGGGTTCGGGCGAACCCCCCTTTTGGATATATTATATATTTTTCTCATGTAAATGCCCTTTTCAAACTGAAGTGAACCCCCTATTTGCCCCTTTTCCCATACAGCGAACCCCCTGATGTGCCCTTTTGGAGTGAAGGCAAACCACCCCTCAGTAAATCCTGGCTACGGCCCTGGTATAGTAGGCTCCATGGTATAACTTAGCAAAAAATTGGCATCCATGGGCATGTTATGTATCAAAACTATTTATTTATCACGTTGTGGTGGTTATTAACTTATACTATATGTATACTATTGTTTAATCATGCCAAATCTAAGAAAATAAGAAACAAAATGTTCAAAAAAATTATTGTCAATACATATTTCAACTTTGATACCGTATTAAAATGACGAACGTCGCATACATTCAACTCGGTGCTGGCAATTCTAGAATATATGACGATGTCGAATTTCCACATTGTGTGAGATTAAATAACTGAATGTCGACTTGGATTGAGATGCAGTAAATAGTAGCCCACCGGCTACCCGTGTTATATCTGTAAGAATTAAATTAACCATCATCATTGATTGATGATTGATTTATTGACTTTTAAGGGCCGCTTCCCATACGGATTTCGCGGCCCACCAAATAGATTACATAGGTATTTACATGTGTATTCTTGACTGGAATATATTTTGTCTATACTTTATATAATAACGACTATTTACAAGGTAAAGTTCTATGTACATGGAGTAGTGGAAAAGGAGTATATACAAAAGTAAACAAGTATTAAATAGTAATTGGCAGTTATTTTAAAGTTCCATTGTTCTCTGCATTATTATTTTTAGTTCTTTCTGCCCCACCGCCGGCCAGGAAAAACCCCGGTATAGTACTTTGTCGCCATACTCGAGGAAACCTGCACCCCATCCCAATGCGGCACGGCTCACCCAAATGGGGCTTTGGGTATTTATCGTCAGTTCTTTTGGTTTGTTGAGATCGTAAGCGGGTAGATATATCGGTGCTATTCCTCTGGTCCAGAATCTGTTGGTTTTCTAGTGTTTGTTGTTCATTTTTCCTTTAATAATGACTTGGTAGCTTCTGTTAGGTCAGTTCGTCGGTGTTGTTGTTTGTCATCTCCTGGTCCACTGTTTTCTGTTTTTGGGGCGTTTCTTCTTTTCTGTTTTTTTTTAAATTTTATTTTCCCTGGTTTCCGTCTTGTTTTCAGTGATGTCTGTTCCTCATGGCTCCCAGTATAGAACAGCTCCTGGCCTAAATGGTTTAGGTGGACTCCGTCGTGGATTAGGATTTGTTTTTTTTTCCACATTGTGTGAGATTAAATAACTGAATGTCGACTTGGATTGAGATGCAGTAAATAGTAGCCCACCGGCTACCCGTGTTATATCTGTAAGAATTAAATTAACCATCATCATTGGACTACATTTTAATATAAATAGCGTTTGCTGCTCACAAAAGGGGCATGTGTCAAAACGTCCACGTGCTTTTGTATTGCATCACTGATTCGTTCAGTTGTGTCAACGATCTTCATTGGACTAGATTGATCATTGGCCAATCACGTGAGCTTTAACGAACTCGTTTGGGATTGGGCTTCTGTTGAAAATGGCCCCTGGATGACATGTGCATGGTTTTTGTTCGTGGTAAGTCTTGTGTTTAAACTTTCCACTGACTAGTTCAACGTTAGAGTATTTGCACTCGTGTCTCCATTCGTCCTGACCAAACATGCGGTTATGCTCACTTTTACATACAGAAATCTAGTTCTTCATGTTCTCACTGAGATTCTTCATGTTCTCACTGAGATCCATTATTTGCTGTTGTTGTTGTTGTTGTTGTAACTCCAAAACCTGTATCCTAAAACCTGTGGACAACAATAACAAACCCTGTAACGGTGAGTAGTGTGTTATGGATGTAGACCTGTCCTCAGAGCAGGACCACCCACTAACGGGCTAGTAGACGTTTATCCATTTCAGTGTCAATTTGAGTTGTCAATAGATCGCCATTACAAATCTAGGGTAACTGGGCATAGGTACAATGCGAGGTCACGAAAGGTCACTTGTACCAACAGGCACGGCGGAGCCGGGGGGGGGCTACGGGGCCTGAAGCCCCCCCAATAATTTGGTCAATTTTTTCTAAAATTCATATGATGCCTGTGATGTCAACGCAAAAATACTTCAATGAATACGTATTTTCGAAATGAATAGTAAAATGAATTGTGTGCGTCGCATATCTATCGCATAACTAAAACTATTTACAACTGCCCAGCATTAGTGGACGAGCCAAAGCTCTAGAATTTTTTTACCGGTATTGTTTAGTAATTTTTAGGTTCACAAAAGGTTAATAGTGTTATACCATATAAAAGATGGTAGAGATAAATGCTTAAATCCTCACACCATGTATTTCACCAATTACTAAGACAAATGCCGCTAAAAACGTTGACTCCTATGTCGTGGACGTTTCGTGATATCAGCGAAGATAAAATACTGTTATTTGATTGTTCAGCCTTGCATTCATCAAAATTAGAAAGAAAATGGACATATTCTTGATTAAAGCATATTCTTGATATTTATTTTGTCAATCACATGAAAACAGTCATCAACATGCTCTTTACAGTTCGCAGTCTTACGTGACTAGTACCTTAGCTTAATTGTGCTATGATACAGGGACGGCAGAGCAGGAGGGGTCATCCCCCACCAATACTTTTAGCAAAAACAGAAAAAAAACACGAACACACACACATCCACACACATGAAACAAAAAAAATAGACAGAGAAAGATGAAGAACCGATAGTGACGCGAAACACCTATATCTGTATTGAATGCAGATTTTAATTTCCGATAAGTTATAACCATGAGAGACCTCCTTGCTTATTCACATGATTTACAAATTGTGTTCGTAAAATGCTGCTTTAGTACACGCTACAATAGTCAATGAATTATGACTGCAGGACTACTCCAAAAATCGACCAAAAACCGATTTCTCATTGTTGATGACTTCCTTCGATACATGTATATCAACCAAGTTGTACGTTTTCCATCACCTTGGTTGATATATCGAATAAATTCTTCAACAACGAGAATCGGTTCCTCTCTACGGACATGAGCATGCAATGGACCGAGATAAGTTTTCACCCCACGTACCGGTAGCGCAGAAGTTGAACGTTCGCTGACGGCGGTAGAATTTTCAATATACATGAATCACAAGGAGACAAAAGGAAGTAGGAAAAGTATTCTGTGCCAGTGACATGATCGAAGCTTAATGAACCTTTGGATTGATATTTAAATTATTTATACTTCCGAACATCATTTTGCTTGACGATGAATATTTTAAAAAAAAATGTTGGGAAAACAGGCAACACAAATGGAGTTTTCACGGGTGATGATTTCTTGTTTTATTGCTCGGAAATACGCTAGAATGCCTCTCCGGCCATCTAAGACCCCTGGAGCTTCCGGGGCCTAGGCGGACCCTGGACCCTCGCCTAATTGTGCTGTGATAGTAGCTCCCCCAATCATGAATTGCTTCCGCCGTGCCTGACCAACGGTCGCATTCTGACCAGGTTGAAAGTGGGCTATATCTCGGGAAAAGTACTTTTTCTGTGGAACTAAATTGTGTTCAGGCTAAATAAATATCTGGAGCCGATCTTTAGCCATCTGGCGATAGTCCGTGCAATTTTTTTGTGATTTTACGTACAGTTGCACAAAATATCAACTGTTTTTCAACACTCTGCCTATCTCTCCAACGGTAAAAACTTCTGATTTGTTACAACCAGGAAGTTCACAAAAAGTTGCGCAGACGCTGTACAGTTGCAAAAAATTGAAATGGCGATAGAGTTTATATTCATGATATTCATGTTCCATCGACATAGTCCAACAAAATGGACTGTTCAGGCCCCTTTTTGAACAATATGCTGGAATCATCTGGAGCCAGAACATCCTATAGAAAATGTCTCTTTGACCCATATGGGAAATGCAGACAACCACTCCCACCTCACCAGCATGTGCTTTTCTTCACGTAGTATTTGTAGACCAGGAAAATATCGAAAGCCATGCTCCCGAATACAGCACGTGATTAGACTCACCAAGGGGTACATTTTAGGAGCCTATTGTGATGATTTGCAGATTAATAAGAATTGACACCTACAACATAAGGCTTCTTCACTATTGCCGAGACTGCTACACTGATCTAAAAGAGCTAGCACTGAGACACGAACACCAAGACATCTCATCAGCACTGGAACATTCACTCTATAACATCTACATCAGCACTGAGACATGAACATTAAGACATCTCCATAAAGCACTGAGACATGAACACTAAGACGTGTACATCCGCACTGAGACATGAACACTAAGACGTGTACATCAGCACTGAGACATGAACACTAAGACGTGTACATCAGCACTGAGACATGAACATTAAGACATCTACATAAGGACTGAGACATGAACACTGAGACGTGTACATCAGCACCGAGACATGAACATTAAGACATCTACATAAGCACTGAGACATGAACACTAAGACGTGTACATCCGCACTGAGACATGAACACTAAGACGTGTACATCAGCACTGAGACATGAACACTAAGACGTGTACATCAGCACTGAGACATGAACATTAAGACATCTACATAAGCACTGAGACATGAACACTGAGACGTGTACATCAGCACTGAGACATGAACATTAAGACATCTACATAAGGACTGAGACATGAACACTAAGACGTGTACATCAGCACTGAGACATGAACATTAAGACATCTACATAAGCACTGAGACATGAACACTAAGACATCTACATAAGCACTGAGACATGAACACTAAGACGTGTACATCAGCACTGAGACATGAACACTAAGACATCTACATAAGCACTGAGATATGAACACTAAGACTTCTACATAAGCACTGAGACATGAACACTAAGACATCTACATAAGGACTGAGACATTAACACTGAGACGTGTACATCAGCACTGAGACATGAACATTAAGACATCTACATAAGCACTGAGATATGAACACTAAGACATCTACATAAGCACTGAGACATGAACACTAAGACGTGTACATCAGCACTGAGACATGAACATTAAGACATCTACATAAGCACTGAGATATGAACACTAAGACATCGACATAAGCACTGAGACATGAACACTAAGACGTGTACATCAGCACTGAGACATGAACACTAAGACATGTACATCAGCACTGAGACATGAACATTAAGACATCTACATAAGGACTGAGACATGAACACTAAGACGTGTACATCAGCACTGAGACATGAACATTAAGACATCTACATAAGGACTGAGACATGAACACTAAGACATCTACATCAGCACTGAGACATGAACACTAAGACATCTACATAAGCACTGAGACATGAACACTAAGACGTGTACATCAGCACTGAGACATGAACATTAAGACATCTACATCAGCACTGAGACATGAACACTAAGACATGTACATCAGCACTGAGACATGAACACTAAGACATCTACATAAGCACTGAGACATGAACACTGAGACATCTACATCAGCACTGAGACATGAACACTAAGACATCTACATCAGGACTGAGACATGAACACTAAGACATCTACATAAGCACTGAGACATGAACACTAAGACATCTACATCAGGACTGAGACATGAACACTAAGACATCTACATAAGCACTGAGACATGAACACTAAGACATCTACATCAGGACTGAGACATGAACACTAAGACATCTACATAAGCACTGAGACATGAACACTAAGACATCTACATCAGGACTGAGACATGAACACTAAGACATGTACATCAGCACTGAGACATGAACATTAAGACATCTACATAAGCACTGAGACATGAACACTGAGACGTGTACATCCGCACTGAGACATGAACGCTAAGACGTGTACATCAGCACTGAGACGTGAACACTAAGACGTGTACATCAGGAGTGAGACATGAACACTAAGACATGTACATCAGCACTGAGACATGAACATTAAGACATCTACATAAGCACTGAGATATGAACACTAAGACGTGTACATCAGCACTGAGACATGAACACCAAGACGTATACATCAGCACTGAGACGTGAACACTAAGACGTGTACATCAGGACTGAGACATGAACACTAAGACATGTACATCAGCACTGAGACACGAACACTAAGACATGTACATCAACACTGAGACATGAACACTAAGACATGTATATCAGCACTGAGACATGAACACTAAGACATCTACATAAGCACTGAGACATGAACACTAAGACATGTACATCAGCACTGAGACATGAACACTAAGACATCTACATAAGCACTGAGACATGAACACTAAGACATCTACATAAGCACTGAGACATGAACACTAAGACATCTACATCAACACTGAGACATGAACACTAAGACATCTACATCAACACTGAGACATGAACACTAAGACATCTACATCAGCACTGAGACATGAACACTAAGACATGTACATCAGCACTGAGACATGAACACTAAGACATGTACATCAACACTGAGACATGAACACTAAGACATCTACATAAGCACTGAGACATGAACACTAAGACATGTACATCAGCACTGAGACATGAACACTAAGACATGTACATCAACACTGAGACATGAACACTAAGACATGTATATCAGCACTGAGACATGAACACTAAGACATCTACATAAGCACTGAGACATGAACACTAAGACATCTACATCAGCACTGAGACATGAACACTAAGACATCTACATAAGCACTGAGACATGAACACTAAGACATCTACATAAGCACTGAGACATGAACACTAAGCCATCTACATAAGCACTGAGACATGAACACTAAGACGTGTACATCAGCACTGAGACATGAACATTAAGACATCCACATCAGCACTGAGACATGAACACTAAGACGTGTACATCAGCACTGAGACATGAACATTAAGACATCTACATCAGCACTGAGACATGAACACTAAGACATCTACATCAGCACTGAGACATTAACACTAAGACGTGTACATCAGCACTGAGACATGAACACCAAGACGTATACATCAGCACTGAGACGTGAACACTAAGACGTGTACATCAGGACTGAGACATGAACACTAAGACATGTACATCAGCACTGAGACATGAACACTAAGACATGTACATCAACACTGAGACATGAACACTAAGACGTGTACATCAGCACTGAGACATGAACACTAAGACATGTACATCAACACTGAGACATGAACACTAAGACATGTACATCAGCACTGAGACATGAACACTAAGACATCTACATAAGCACTGAGACATGAACACTAAGACATCTACATCAGCACTGAGACATGAACACTAAGACATCTACATAAGCACTGAGACATGAACACTAAGACATCTACATAAGCACTGAGACATGAACACTAAGCCATCTACATAAGCACTGAGACATGAACACTAAGACGTGTACATCAGCACTGAGACATGAACATTAAGACATCCACATCAGCACTGAGACATGAACACTAAGACGTGTACATCAGCACTGAGACATGAACACTAAGACATCTACATAAGCACTGAGACATGAACACTAAGACGTGTACATCAGCACTGAGACATGAACATTAAGACATCTACATCAGCACTGAGACATGAACACTAAGACATCTACATCAGCACTGAGACATTAACACTAAGACGTGTACATCAGCACTGAGACATGAACACTAAGACATGTACATCAGCACTGAGACATGAACACTAAGACGTGTACATCAGCACTGAGACGTGAACACTAAGACGTGTACATCAGGACTGAGACATGAACACTAAGACATCTACATCAGCACTGAGACATGAACACTAAGACATGTACATCAGCACTGAGACATGAACACTAAGACATGTACATCAGCACTGAGACATGAACACTAAGACATCTACATAAGCACTGAGACATGAACACTAAGACATGTACATCAGAGACATGAACACTAAGAGACATGCACTGAGACATGAACACTAAGACATCTACATAAGCACTGAGACATGAACACTAAGACATCTACATCAGCACTGAGACATGAACACTAAGACATCTACATAAGCACTGAGACATGAACACTAAGACATCTACATAAGCACTGAGACATGAACACTAAGACATCTACATCAAGCACTGAGACATGAACACTAAGACATCTACATAAGCACTGAGACATGAACACTAAGACATGTACATCAGCACTGAGACATGAACACTAAGACATGTACATCAGCACTGAGACATGAACACTAAGACATGTACATCAAGCACTGAGACATGAACACTAAGACGTGTACATCAGCACTGAGACATGAACACTAAGACATGTACATAAGCACTGAGACATGAACACTAAGACATCTACATAAGCACTGAGACATGAACACTAAGACATCTACATCAGCACTGAGACATGAACACTAAGACATCTACATCAGCACTGAGACATGAACACTAAGACGTGTACATCAACACTGACACATGAACACTAAGACATGTACATCAGCACTGAGACATGAACACTAAGACATCTACATAAGCACTGAGACATGAACACTAAGACATCTACATCAGCACTGAGACATGAACATTAAGACATGTACATCAGCACTGAGACATGAACACTAAGGCATCTACATCAACACTGAGACATGAACACTAAGACGTGTACATCAGCACTGAGACATGAACACTAAGACGTGTACATCAGCACTGAGACATGAACACTAAGACATCTACATAAGCACTGAGACATGAACACTAAGACATCTACATAAGCACTGAGACATGAACACTAAGACATCTACATAAGCACTGAGACATGAACACTAAGACCTCTACATCAGCACTGAGACATGAACACTAAGACATGTACATAAGCACTGAGACATGAACACTAAGACATCTACATAAGCACTGAGACATGAACACTAAGACATCTACATCAGCACTGAGACATGAACACTAAGACATCTACATCAGCACTGAGACATTAACACTAAGACGTGTACATCAGGACTGAGACATGAACACTAAGACATGTACATCAGCACTGAGACATGAACACTAAGACGTGTACATCAGCACTGAGACGTGAACACTAAGACGTGTACATCAGGACTGAGACATGAACACTAAGACATCTACATCAGCACTGAGACATGAACACTAAGACATCTACATCAGCACTGAGACATGAACACTAAGACATCTACATAAGCACTGAGACATGAACACTAAGACATCTACATAAGCACTGAGACATAAACACTAAGACATCTACATCAGCACTGAGACATGAGCACTAAGACATCTACATCAGCACTGAGACATGAACACTAAGACATGTACATCAGCACTGAGACATGAACACTAAGACATGTACATCAGCACTGAGACATGAACACTAAGACATCTACATCAGCACTGAGAGATGAACACTAAGACATGTACATAAGCACTGAGACATGAACACTAAGACATCTACATAAGCACTGAGACATGAACACTAAGACATCTACATCAGCACTGAGACATAAGACATTAGACATCTACATAAGCACTGAGACATGAACACTAAGACATCTACACCAAGCACTGAGACATGAACACTAAGACATCTACATCAGCACTGAGACATGAACACTAAGACATCTACATCAGCACTGAGACATTAACACTAAGACGTGTACATCAGGACTGAGACATGAACACTAAGACATGCACACATCAGCACTGAGACATGAACACTAAGACGTGTACATCAACTGAAGACGTGAACACTAAGACGTGTACATCAGGACTGAGACATGAACATAAGACATCAGCACTGAGACATGAACACTAAGACATGTGCATCAGCACTGAGACATGAACACTAAGACATGTACATCACTGAGACATGAACACTAAGACATCTACATAAGCACTGAGACATGAACACTAAGACATGTACATCAACACTGAGACATGAACACTAAGACATGTACATCAACACTGAGACATTAACACTAAGACATGTACATCAGCACTGAGACATGAACACTAAGACATGTACATCAGCACTGAGACATGAACACTAAGACATGTACATCAACACTGAGACATGAACACTAAGACATCTACATCAGCACTGAGACATTAACACTAAGACATGTACATCAACACTGAGACATGAACACTAAGACATCTACATCAGCACTGAGACATGAACACTAAGACATGTACATCAGCACTGAGACATGAACACTAAGACATCTACATCAGCACTGAGACATGAACACTAAGACATGTACATCAACACTGAGACATGAACACTAAGACATCTACATCAGCACTGAGACATGAACACTAAGACATCTACATCAGCACTGAGACATGAACACTAAGACATGTACATCAGCACTGAGACATGAACACTAAGACATCTACATAAGCACTGAGACATGAACACTAAGACATCTACATCAGCACTGAGACATGAACACTAAGACATCTACATAAGCACTGAGACATGAACACTAAGACATCTACATCAACACTGAGACATGAACACTAAGGCATCTACATCAACACTGAGACATGAACACTAAGACATCTACATCAGCACTGAGACATGAACACTAAGACATGTACATAAGCACTGAGACATGAACATTAAGACATCCACATCAGCACTGAGACATGAACACTAAGACCTGTACATCAGCACTGAGACATGAACACTAAGACGTGTACATCAACACTGAGACATGGACACTAAGACATGTACATCAGCACTGAGACATGAACACTAAGACATCTACATCAGCACTGAGACATGAACACTAAGACATCTACATAAGCACTGAGACATGAACACTAAGACATCTACATAAGCACTGAGACATGAACACTAAGCCATCTACATAAGCACTGAGACATGAACACTAAGACGTGTACATCAGCACTGAGACATGAACATTAAGACATCCACATCAGCACTGAGACATGAACACTAAGACGTGTACATCAGCACTGAGACATGAACATTAAGACATCCACATCAGCACTGAGACATGAACACTAAGACGTGTACATCAGCACTGAGACATGAACACTAAGACATCTACATAAGCACTGAGACATGAACACTAAGACGTGTACATCAGCACTGAGACATGAACATTAAGACATCTACATCAGCACTGAGACATGAACACTAAGACATCTACATCAGCACTGAGACATGAACACTAAGACATCTACATAAGCACTGAGACATGAACACTAAGACGTGTACATCAGCACTGAGACATGAACATTAAGACATCTACATCAGCACTGAGACATGAACACTAAGACATGTACATCAGCACTGAGACATGAACACTAAGACATCTACATAAGCACTGAGACATGAACACTGAGACATCTACATCAGCACTGAGACATGAACACTAAGACATCTACATCAGGACTGAGACATGAACACTAAGACATCTACATAAGCACTGAGACATGAACACTAAGACATCTACATCAGCACTGAGACATGAACACTAAGACATCTACATAAGCACTGAGACATGAACACTAAGACATCTACATAAGCACTGAGACATGAACACTAAGACATCTACATCAGCACTGAGACATGAACACTAAGACATCTACATAAGCACTGAGACATGAACACTAAGACATGTACATAAGCACTGAGACATGAACATTAAGACATCCACATCAGCACTGAGACATGAACACTAAGACCTGTACATCAGCACTGAGACACGAACACTAAGACATCTACATAAGCACTGAGACATGAACACTAAGACATGTACATAAGCACTGAGACATGAACACTAAGACGTGTACATCAGCACTGAGACATGAACACTAAGACATCTACATAAGCACTGAGACATGAACACTAAGACATCTACATCAGCACTGAGACATGAACACTAAGACATCTACATCAGCACTGAGACATTAACACTAAGACGTGTACATCAGCACTGAGACATGAACACCAAGACGTATACATCAGCACTGAGACGTGAACACTAAGACGTGTACATCAGGACTGAGACATGAACACTAAGACATGTACATCAGCACTGAGACATGAACACTAAGACATGTACATCAACACTGAGACATGAACACTAAGACGTGTACATCAGCACTGAGACATGAACACTAAGACATGTACATCAACACTGAGACATGAACACTAAGACATGTACATCAGCACTGAGACATGAACACTAAGACATCTACATAAGCACTGAGACATGAACACTAAGACATCTACATCAGCACTGAGACATGAACACTAAGACATCTACATAAGCACTGAGACATGAACACTAAGACATCTACATAAGCACTGAGACATGAACACTAAGCCATCTACATAAGCACTGAGACATGAACACTAAGACGTGTACATCAGCACTGAGACATGAACATTAAGACATCCACATCAGCACTGAGACATGAACACTAAGACGTGTACATCAGCACTGAGACATGAACACTAAGACATCTACATAAGCACTGAGACATGAACACTAAGACGTGTACATCAGCACTGAGACATGAACATTAAGACATCTACATCAGCACTGAGACATGAACACTAAGACATCTACATCAGCACTGAGACATTAACACTAAGACGTGTACATCAGCACTGAGACATGAACACTAAGACATGTACATCAGCACTGAGACATGAACACTAAGACGTGTACATCAGCACTGAGACGTGAACACTAAGACGTGTACATCAGGACTGAGACATGAACACTAAGACATCTACATCAGCACTGAGACATGAACACTAAGACATCTACATCAGCACTGAGACATGAACACTAAGACATCTACATCAGCACTGAGACATGAACACTAAGACATCTACATCAGCACTGAGACATGAACACTAAGACATCTACATAAGCACTGAGACATGAACACTAAGACATCTACATCAACACTGAGACATGAACACTAAGACATCTACATCAACACTGAGACATGAATTACCAAGACATCTACATCAAGCACTGAGACATGAACACTAAGACATGCACATCAGCACTGAGACATGAACACTAAGATGAACACTAAGACTGAGACATGAACATTAAGACATCTACATAAGCACTGAGACATGAACACTAAGACGTGTACATCAGCACTGAGACATGAACACTAAGACGTGTACATCAGCACTGAGACGTGAACACTAAGACGTGTACATCAGGACTGAGACATGAACACTAAGACATCTACATCAGCACTGAGACATGAACACTAAGACATGTACATCAGCACTGAGACATGAACACTAAGACATGTAATCAGCACTGAGACATGAACACTAAGACATCTACATAAGCACTGAGATATGAACACTAAGACATCTACATCAACACTGAGACATGAACACTAAGACGTGTACATCAGCACTGAGACATGAACACTAAGACATCTACATCAACACTGAGACATGAACACTAAGACATGTACATCAGCACTGAGACATGAACACTAAGACATCTACATAAGCACTGAGACATGAACACTAAGACATCTACATCAGCACTGAGACATGAACACTAAGACATCTACATAAGCACTGAGACATGAACACTAAGACATCTACATAAGCACTGAGACATGAACACTAAGACATCTACATCAGCACTGAGACATGAACACTAAGACATCTACATCAGCACTGAGACATGAACACTAAGACATCTACATAAGCACTGAGACATGAACACTAAGACATGTACATAAGCACTGAGACATGAACATTAAGACATCCACATCAGCACTGAGACATGAACACTAAGACGTGTACATCAGCACTGAGACATGAACACTAAGACATCTACATAAGCACTGAGACATGAACACTAAGACATGTACATAAGCACTGAGACATGAACACTAAGACGTGTACATCAGCACTGAGACATAAACACTAAGACGTGTACATCAGCACTGAGACATAAACACTAAGACGTCTACATCAGCACTGAAACATAAACACTAAGACGTGTACATCAGCACTGAGACATGAACACTAAGACATCTACATCAGCACTGAGACATGAACACTAAGACATCTACATAAGCACTGAGACATGAACACTAAGACATGTACATAAGCACTGAGACATGAACACTAAGACATCTACATAAGCACTGAGACATGAACACTAAGACATCTACATCAGCACTGAGACATGAACATTAAGACATGTACATCAGCACTGAGACATGAACACTAAGGCATCTACATCAACACTGAGACATGAACACTAAGACGTGTACATCAGCACTGAGACATGAACACTAAGACGTGTACATCAGCACTGAGACATGAACACTAAGACATCTACATAAGCACTGAGACATGAACACTAAGACATCTACATAAGCACTGAGACATGAACACTAAGACATGTACATAAGCACTGAGACATGAACACTAAGACATCTACATAAGCACTGAGATATGAACACTAAGACATCTACATCAGCACTGAGACATGAACATTAAGACATCTACATAAGCACTGAGACATGAACACTAAGACATCTACATAAGCACTGAGACATGAACACTAAGACATCTACATCAGCACTGAGACATAAACACTAAGACGTGTACATCAGCATTGAGACATGAACACTAAGACATGTACATCAGCACTGAGACATGAACACTAAGACGTGGACATCAGCAGTGAGACGTGAACACTAAGACGTGTACATCAGGACTGAGACATGAACACTAAGACATCTACATCAGCACTGAGACATGAACAGTAAGACATGTACATCAGCACTGAGACATGAACACTAAGACATGTACATCAACACTGAGACATGAACACTAAGACATCTACATAAGCACTGAGACATGAACACTAAGACATCTACATAAGCACTGAGACATGAACACTAAGACATCTACATCAGCACTGAGACGTGAACACTAAGACATGTACATCAGCACTGAGACATGAACATTAAGACATCTACATAAGCACTGAGACATGAACACTAAGACATCTACATCAGCACTGAGACGTGAACACTAAGACATCTACATAAGCACTGAGACATGAACACTAAGACATCTACATAAGCACTGAGACATGAACACTAAGACATGTACATCAGCACTGAGACATGAACATTAAGACATCTACGTAAGCACTGAGACATGAACACTAAGACATCTACATGAACACTAAGACATGAACACTAAGACATCTACATAAGCACTGAGACATGAACACTAAGACGTGTACATCAGCACTGAGACATGAACACTAAGGCGTGTACATCAGCATTGAGACATGAACACTAAGGCATGCACATCAGCACTGAGACATGAACACTAAGACGTGTACATCAGCACTGAGACATGAACACTAAGAAGTAATACATCAGCACTGAGACATGAACACTAAGACGTGTACATCAGCACTGAGACATGAACACTAAGACATCTACATAAGCACTGAGACATGAACACTAAGACGTGTACATCAGCACTGAGACATGAACACTAAGACATCTACATAAGACATCTACATCAGCACTGAGACATGAACACTAAGACGTGTACATCAGCACTGAGACATGAACACTAAGACATCTACATAAGCACTGAGACATGAACACTAAGACGTGTACATAAGCACTGAGACATGAACACTAAGACATCTACATCAGCACTGAGACATGAACACTAAGACAAGTACATCAGCACTGAGACATGAACACTAAGACGTGTACATCAGCACTGAGACGTGAACACTAAGACGTGTACATCAGCACTGAGACATGAACACTAAGACGTGTACATCAGCACTGAGACATAAACACTAAGACATGAACACTAAGACGTGTACATCAGCACTGAGACCCGAACATTAAGACATCTACATAAGCACTGAGACATGAACACTAAGATGTGTACATCAACACTGAGACATGAACACTAAGATGTGTACATCAACACGGAGACATGAACACTACGATGTGTACATCAGCACTGAGAGATAAACACTAAGATGTGTACATCAGCACTGAGACATGAACACTAAGACGTGTACATCAGCACTGAGACATGAACACTAAGACGTGTACATCAGCACTGAGACATAAACACTAAGACATGAACACTAAGACATGCACATCAGCACTGAGACATGAACACTAAGACGTGTACATCAGCACTGAGACATGAACACTAAGACATCTACATAAGCACTGAGACATGAACACTAAGACGTGTACATCAGCACTGAGACATGAACACTAAGACATCTACATAAGCACTGAGACATGAACATTAAGACATCTACATAAGCACTGAGACATGAACACTAAGACGTGTACATCAGCACTGAGACATGAACACTAAGACATGTACATCAGCACTGAGACATGAACACTAAGACTGAGACATGAACACTAAGACATCTACATAAGCACTGACACATGAACACTAAGACGTGTACATCAGCACTGAGACATGAACACTAAGACGTGTACATCAGCATTGAGACATGAACACTAAGACATCTACATAAGCACTGAGACATGAACACTAAGACATCTACATAAGCACTGAGACATGAACACTAAGACATCTACATCAGCACTGAGACATGAACACTAAGACAAGTACATCAGCACTGAGACATGAACACTAAGACGTGTACATCAGCACTGAGACGTGAACACTAAGACGTGTACATCAGCACTGAGACATGAACACTAAGACGTGTACATCAGCACTGAGACATAAACACTAAGACATGAACACTAAGACGTGTACATCAGCACTGAGACCCGAACATTAAGACATCTACATAAGCACTGAGACATGAACACTAAGATGTGTACATCAACACTGAGACATGAACACTAAGATGTGTACATCAACACGGAGACATGAACACTACGATGTGTACATCAGCAGTGAGACATGAACACTAAGACGTGTACATCAGCACTGAGACATGAACACTAAGATGTGTACATCAGCACTGAGACATGAACACTACGATGTGTACATCAACACTGAGAGATAAACACTAAGATGTGTACATCAGCACTGAGACATGAACACTAAGACGTGTACATCAGCACTGAGAAATAAACACTAAGACATGAACACTAAGACATGCACATCAGCACTGAGATATAAACACTAAGACGTGTACATCAGCACTGAGATATAAACACTAAGACATGTACATCAGCACTGAGACATAAACACTAAGACGTGTACATCAGCACTGAGACATCAACACTAAGACGTGTACATCAGCACTGAGACATCAACACTAAGACGTGTACATCAGCACTGAGATATAAACACTAAGACATGTACATCAGCACTGAGATATAAACACTAAGACATGTACATCAGCACTGAGACATGAACACTAAGACGTGTACATCAGCACTGAGACATAAACACTAAGACGTGTACATCAGCACTGAGACATAAACACTAAGACATCTACATCAGCACTGAGACATAAACACTAAGACATCTACATAAGCACTGAGACATGAACACTAAGACGTGTACATCAGCACTGAGACATGAACACTAAGACGTGTACATCAGCACTGAGACATAAACACTAAGACGTGTACATCAGCACTGAGACATGAACACTAAGACATCTACATAAGCACTGAGACATGAACACTAAGATATCTACATAAGCACTGAGACATGAACACTAAGACAACTACATCAACACGGAGACATGAACACTAAGACATCTACATAAGCACTGAGACATGAATACTAAGACATCTACATAAGCAGTGAGACATGAACACTAAGACATCTACATCAACACTGAGACATGAACACTAAGACATCTACATAAGCACTGAGACATGAACACTAAGATGTTTACATCAACACTGAGACATGAACACTAAGACATCTACATAAGCACTGAGACCTGAACACTAAGATGTGTACTTCAGCACTGAGACATGAACACTAAGAAATGTAATCAGCACTGAGACATGAACACTAAGACATCTACATAAGCACTGAGACATGAACACTAAGACGTGTACATCAGCACTGAGACATGAACACTAAGACATGTACATCAGCACTGAGACATGAACACTAAGACTGAGACATGAACACTAAGACATCTACATAAGCACTGAGACATGAACACTAATATGTGTACATAAGCACTGAGACATGAACACTAAGACATCTACATAAGCACTGAGACATGAACACTAAGACGTGTACTTCAGCACTGAGACATGAACACTAAGATGTGTACATCAGCACTGAGACATAAACACTAAGATGTGTACATCAGCACTGAGACATGAACACTAAGACGTGTACATCAGGACTGAGATGTGAACACTAAAACATCTACATAAGCACTGAGACATGAACACTAAGATGTGTACATCAGCACTGAGACATGAACACTAAGACGTGTACATCAGGACTGAGACGTGAACACTAAGACATCTACATAAGCACTGAGACATGAACACTAAGACATGTACATCAGCACTGAGACATGAACACTAAGACATCTACATAAGCACTGAGACATGAACACTAAGACGTGTACATCAGCACTGAGACATGAACACTAAGACATCTACATAAGCACTGAGACATGAACACTAAGACGTGTACATCAGCACTGAGACATGAACACTAAGACATCTACATAAGCACTGAGACATGAACATTAAGACATCTACATAAGCACTGAGACATGAACACTAAGACGTGTACATCAGCACTGAGACATGAACACTAAGACATGTACATCAGCACTGAGACATGAACACTAAGACTGAGACATGAACACTAAGACATCTACATAAGCACTGACACATGAACACTAAGACGTGTACATCAGCACTGAGACATGAACACTAAGACGTGTACATCAGCATTGAGACATGAACACTAAGACATCTACATAAGCACTGAGACATGAACACTAAGACATCTACATAAGCACTGAGACATGAACACTAAGACAAGTACATCAGCACTGAGACATAAACACTAAGACATGAACACTAAGACGTGTACATCAGCACTGAGACCCGAACATTAAGACATCTACATAAGCACTGAGACATGAACACTAAGATGTGTACATCAACACTGAGACATGAACACTAAGATGTGTACATCAACACGGAGACATGAACACTACGATGTGTACATCAGCACTGAGACATGAACACTAAGACGTGTACATCAGCACTGAGACATGAACACTAAGATGTGTACATCAGCACTGAGACATGAACACTACGATGTGTACATCAACACTGAGAGATAAACACTAAGATGTGTACATCAGCACTGAGACATGAACACTAAGACGTGTACATCAGCACTGAGACATGAACACTAAGACGTGTACATCAGCACTGAGACATAAACACTAAGACATGAACACTAAGACATGCACATCAGCACTGAGATATAAACACTAAGACGTGTACATCAGCACTGAGATATAAACACTAAGACATGTACATAAGCACTGAGACATGAACACTAAGACGTGTACATCAGCACTGAGACATGAACACTAAGAAATGTACATCAGCACTGAGACATGAACACTAAGACGTGTACATCAGCACTGAGACATGAACACTAAGACATCTACATAAGCACTGAGACATGAACACTAAGACGTGTACATCAGCACTGAGACATGAACACTAAGACATCTACATAAGCACTGAGACATGAACATTAAGACATCTACATAAGCACTGAGACATGAACACTAAGACGTGTACATCAGCACTGAGACATGAACACTAAGACATGTACATCAGCACTGAGACATGAACACTAAGACTGAGACATGAACACTAAGACATCTACATAAGCACTGACACATGAACACTAAGACGTGTACATCAGCACTGAGACATGAACACTAAGACGTGTACATCAGCATTGAGACATGAACACTAAGACATCTACATAAGCACTGAGACATGAACACTAAGACATCTACATAAGCACTGAGACATGAACACTAAGACATCTACATCAGCACTGAGACATGAACACTAAGACAAGTACATCAGCACTGAGACATGAACACTAAGACGTGTACATCAGCACTGAGACGTGAACACTAAGACGTGTACATCAGCACTGAGACATGAACACTAAGATGTGTACATCAACACTGAGACATGAACACTAAGATGTGTACATCAACACGGAGACATGAACACTACGATGTGTACATCAGCACTGAGACATGAACACTAAGACGTGTACATCAGCACTGAGACATGAACACTAAGATGTGTACATCAGCACTGAGACATGAACACTACGATGTGTACATCAACACTGAGAGATAAACACTAAGATGTGTACATCAGCACTGAGACATGAACACTAAGACGTGTACATCAGCACTGAGACATAAACACTAAGACATGAACACTAAGACATGCACATCAGCACTGAGATATAAACACTAAGACGTGTACATCAGCACTGAGATATAAACACTAAGACATGTACATCAGCACTGAGACATAAACACTAAGACGTGTTCATCAGCACTGAGACATCAACACTAAGACGTGTACATCAGCACCGAGACATCAACACTAAGACGTGTACATCAGCACTGAGATATAAACACTAAGACGTGTACATCAGCACTGAGACATAAACACTAAGACATGTACATCAGCACTGAGATATAAACACTAAGACATGTACATCAGCACTGAGACATGAACACTAAGACATGTACATCAGGACTGAGACATCAACACTAAGACGTGTTCATCAGCACTGAGACATCAACACTAAGACGTGTACATCAGCACTGAGACATAAACACTAAGACATGTACATCAGCACTGAGATATAAACACTAAGACGTGTACATCAGCACTGAGACATGAACACTAAGATGTGTACATCAGCACTGAGACATGAACACTAAGACATGTACATCAGCACTGAGACATGAACACTAAGACATGTGTAAGGCGTGTTCATCAGCACTGAGACATCAACACTAAGGCGTGTACATCAGCACCGAGACATCAACACTAAGACGTGTACATCAGCACTGAGATATAAACACTAAGACGTGTACATCAACTGAGACATAAACACTAAGACATGTACATCAGCACTGAGATATAAACACTAAGACATGTACATCAGCACTGAGACATGAACACTAAGACATGTACATCAGGACTGAGACATCAACACTAAGGCGTGTTCATCAGCACTGAGACATCAACACTAAGGCGTTGTACATCAGCACTGAGACATAAACACTAAGACAGCACATGAAGCACTGAGATATAAACACTAAGACGTGTACATCAGCACTGAGACATGAACACTAAGATGTGTACATCAGCACTGAGACATGAACACTAAGACATGTACATCAGCACTGACATGAACTACATCAGTCACTCAGCACTGAGACATAAACACTAAGACGTGTACATCAGCACTGAGACATAAACACTAAGACGTGTACATCAGCACTGAGATATGAACACTAAGACATCTACATAAGCACTGAGACATGAACACTAAGACATGTACATCAGCACTGAGATATAAACACTAAGACATCTACATCAGCACTAAAACATGAACACTAAGACATGTACATCAGCACTGAGATATAAACACTAAGACGTGTACATCAGCACTGAGACATGAACACTAAGACATCTACATAAGCACTGAGACATGAACACTAAGACATGTACATCAGCACTGAGATATAAACACTAAGACATGTACATCAGCACTGAGACATGAACACTAAGACATGTACATCAGCACTGAGACATGAACACTAAGACATCTACATCAGCACTGAGACATGAACACTAAGACATCTACATAAGCACTGAGACATAAACACTAAGACGTGTACATCAGCACTGAGACATGAACACTAAGACATCTACATAAGCACTGAGACATGAACACTAAGACATCTACATAAGCACTGAGACATGAACACTAAGACATGTACATAAGCACTGAGACATGAACACTAAGACATCTACATAAGCACTGAGACATGAACACTAAGACATCTACATAAGCACTGAGACATGAACACTAAGACATGTACATCAGCACTGAGATATAAACACTAAGACATGTACATCAGCACTGAGACATAAACACTAAGACGTGTACATCAGCACTGAGATATAAACACTAAGACATGTACATCAGCACTGAGATATAAACACTAAGACGTGTACATCAGGACTGAGACATGAACACTAAGACATCTACATCAGCACTGAGATATAAACACTAAGACGTGTACATCAGCACTGAGACATAAACACTAAGACGTGTACATCAGCACTGAGATATAAACACTAAGACATGTACATCAGCACTGAGACATGAACACTAAGACGTGTACATCAGCACTGAGACATAAACACTAAGACGTGTACATCAGCACTGAGACATAAACACTAAGACATCTACATCAGCACTGAGACATAAACACTAAGACATCTACATAAGCACTGAGACATGAACACTAAGACGTGTACATCACCACTGAGACATGAACACTAAGACGTGTACATCAGCACTGAGACATAAACACTAAGACGTGTACATCAGCACTGAGACATGAACACTAAGACATCTACATAAGCACTGAGACATGAACACTAAGACATCTACATAAGCAGTGAGACATGAACACTAAGACATCTACATCAACACTGAGACATGAACACTAAGACATCTACATAAGCACTGAGACATGAACACTAAGATGTTTACATCAACACTGAGACATGAACACTAAGACATCTACATAAGCACTGAGACCTGAACACTAAGATGTGTACTTCAGCACTGAGACATGAACACTAAGAAATGTAATCAGCACTGAGACATGAACACTAAGACATCTACATAAGCACTGAGACATGAACACTAAGACGTGTACATCAGCACTGAGACATGAACACTAAGACATGTACATCAGCACTGAGACATGAACACTAAGACTGAGACATGAACACTAAGACATCTACATAAGCACTGAGACATGAACACTAATATGTGTACATAAGCACTGAGACATGAACACTAAGACATCTACATAAGCACTGAGACATGAACACTAAGACGTGTACTTCAGCACTGAGACATGAACACTAAGATGTGTACATCAGCACTGAGACATAAACACTAAGATGTGTACATCAGCACTGAGACATGAACACTAAGACGTGTACATCAGGACTGAGATGTGAACACTAAAACATCTACATAAGCACTGAGACATGAACACTAAGATGTGTATATCAGCACTGAGACATGAAAACTAAGATGTGTACATCAGCACTGAGACATGAACACTAAGACGTGTACATCAGGACTGAGACGTGAACACTAAGACATCTACATAAGCACTGAGACATGAACACTAAGACGTGTACATCAGCACTGAGACATAAACACTAAGACATGTACATCAGCACTGAGACATGAACACTAAGACGTGTACATCAGCACTGAGACATGAACACTAAGCCGTGTACATCAGGACTGAGACGTGAACACTAAGACATCTACATAAGCACTGAGACATGAACACTAAGGCATCTACATCAACACTGAGACATGAACACTAAGACATCTACATAAGCACGGAGACATGAACACTAAGACATCTACATAAGCACTGAGACATGAACACTAAGACATCTACATAAGCACTGAGACATGAACACTAAGACATCTACATCAACACTGAGACATGAACACTAAGACATCTACATAAGCACTGAAACATGAACACTAAGACATCTACATAAGCACTGAGACATGAACACTAAGACATCTACATCAACACTGAGACATGAACACTAAGACATCTACATAAGCACTGAGACATGAACACTAAGATGTGTACATCAACACTGAGACATGAACACTAAGACATCTACATAAGCACTGAGACATGAACACTAAGACGTGTACATCAGCACTGAGACATGAACACTAAGACATGTACATCAGCACTGAGACATGAACACTAAGACATCTACATAAACACTGAGACCTGAACACTAAGACATCTACATAAGCACTGAGACATGACCACTAAGACATCTACATAAGCACTGAGACATGAACACTAAGATGTGTACTTCAGCACTGAGACATGAACACTAAGAAATGTAATCAGCACTGAGACATGAACACTAAGACATCTACATAAGCACTGAGACATGAACACTAAGACATCTACATAAGCACTGAGACATGAACACTAAGACATGTAATCAGCACTGAGACATGAACACTAAGACATCTACATAAGCACTGAGACATGAACACTAAGACATCTACATAAACACTGAGACATGAACGCTAAGACATCTACATAAGCACTGAGATATGAACACTAAGACATCTACATAAGCACTGAGACATGAACACTAAGACGTGTACATCAGCACGGAGACATGAACACTAAGACATGTAATCAGCACTGAGACATGAACACTAAGACATCTACTTAAGCACTGAGACATGAACACTAAGACATCTACATAAGCACTGAGACGTTAAACCCTATTCACTCACTCACTCACTCTGAGACATGAACACTTAAGACGTGTACTTCAGCACTGAGACATGAACACTAAGATGTGTACATCAGCACTGAGACATAAACACTAAGATGTGTACATCAGCACTGAGACATGAACACTAAGACGTGTACATCAGCACTGAGATGTGAACACTAAGACATCTACATAAGCACTGAGACATGAACACTAAGATGTGTACATCAGCACTGAGACATGAAAACTAAGATGTGTACATCAGCACTGAGACATGAACACTAAGACATGTAATCAGCACTGAGACATGAACACTAAGACATCTACATACATGTAAGCACTGAGACATGAACACTAAGACGTGTAATCAGCACTGAGACATGAACACTAAGACATCTACATAAGCACTGAGACATGAACACTAAGACGTGTACATCATCACTGAGACATGAACACTAAAACATCTACATCAGCACTGAGACATGAACACTAAGACATCTACATAAGCACTGAGACATGAACACTAAGACGTGTACATCATCACTGAGACATGAACACTAAAACATCTACATCAGCACTGAGACATGAACACTAAGACATCTACATAAGCACTGAGACATGAACACTAAGACGTGTAATCAGCACTGAGACATGAACACTAAGACATCTACATAAGCACTGAGACATGAACACTAAGACGTGTACATCATCACTGAGACATGAACACTAAAACATCTACATCAGCACTGAGACATGAACACTAAGACATCTACATAAGCACTGAGACCTGAACACTAAGACGTGTACATCAGCACTGAGACATAAACACTAAGGCGTGTACATCAGCACTGAAACATCAACACTAGGACATGTACATCAGCACGGAGACATAAACACTAAGACGTGTACATCAGCACTGAGACATAAACACTAAGACATCTACATAAGCACTGAGACATGAACACTAAGACATCTACATAAGCACTGAGACATGAACACTAAGACATCTACATAAGCACTGAGACATGAACACTAAGACATCTACATCAGCACTGAGACATGAACACTAAGATGTGTACATCAGCACTGAGACAGAAACACTAAGACGTGTACATCAGCACTGAGACATGAACACTAAGACATCTACATAAGCACTGAGACATGAACACTAAGACATGTACATCAGCACTGAGACATAAACACTAAGACATGTACATCAACACTGAGACATGAACACTAAGACATGTACATCAGCACTGAGACATGAACACTAAGACATGTACATCAGCACTGAGACATGAACACTAAGACATGTACATCAGCACTGAGACATGAACACTAAGACATGTACATCAGCACTGAGACATGAACACTAAGACATCTACATCAGCACTGAGACATGAACACTAAGACGTGTACATAAGCACTGAGACATGAACACTAAGACATGTACATCAGCACTGAGACATGAACACTAAGACATCTACATCAGCACTGAGACATGAACACTAAGAGGTGTACATCAGCACTGAGACATAAACACTAAGACGTGTACATCAGCACTGAGACATAAACACTAAGACGTCTACATCAGCACTGAAACATAAACACTAAGACGTGTACATCAGCACTGAGACATAAACACTAAGACATCTACATAAGCACTGAGACATGAACACTAAGAGGTGTACATCAGCACTGAGACATGAACACTAAGACGTGTACATCAGCACTGAGACATAAACACTAAGACATCTACATCAGCACTGAGACATGAACACTAAGACGTGTACATCAGCACTGAGACATAAACACTAAGACGTGTACATCAGCACTGGAACATTCACACTAAGACGTGTACATCAGCACTGAGACATGAACACTTATCTACATCAGCACTGAGACATGAACACTAAGACGTACATCAGCACTGAGACATGAACACTAAGACGTGTACATCAGCACTGAGACATAAACACTAAGACGTGTACATCAGCACTGAGACATGAACACTAAGACGTGTACATCAGCACTGAGACAAACACTAAGACGTACATAAGCACTGAGACATGAACATTAAGACGTGTACATCAACGCTGAGACAAACACTAAGACGTGTACATCAGCACTGAGACATGAACGCTAAGACATCTACATCATCACTAAGTCATCGGACATCAACACTAAACATCTACATCATCACAGATATCAATCTTGAAACATTTACATGAGCACTGAGAAATGAACACTAAGACGTCTACCTCAGCAATGAGACATGAACACGAAAACATCAACGCGGAGACATTGACACTAAGACATTACATCAGCATTGAGGTAAAGCTTGCTCTTCAGCTGTGCCAGTCCAGAGACCACACAATGGGAAATAAATTGATCTTTTGTTACATGACGGAGGTGGTGGGTAATTGAATTGTATTATGACCTCACCTGCCATGTAATTGTCATGGATGTGCATTACATCATCACGTATAGAAGTGGGATAAAATGTCATAAGTTTTCAGGTCTATTATAATTGTATGAAGGATTTGCAGGACAATATTTGACAATATTTTTGAGATCTGGCGTAAACCAGAGGCTCCTTAGAATGCTGTAGGGAAATGGACAAAAGTGCAAACCGACTCACGGGATAGCCTTACGCTGCATGAAAGTAGTTCCACAGAGATGAGTTTTGGGGATCTTTAGTGGTTGAAAGGCTTTTGTATGTCTATATTTAGTCACTAATAGTCACTGGGCATATATTTGATCCCTTATCTGGATTAAATATTACTCTGTTCATTGTTTTCCAACAAAATATGAGATTAATACGCTCTAAAGTATGGCAGACTGATATCGTCACTTTCCCAAAGCTTGGACTCTGCTGAGAAAGTTATACAGTTTAGCTGATTAGGTGTAGCCTATATGTGAGAGATGCTCCACCATAGCTGTAGTGTAGGGGCTGTACAGCATACTTCTGCTTTGAGAAGAGAATGTCAGGCCAAAACTAGGTCATCACGTTAGGAGAGCATTAAAACTTGAATCTGTCTGTGAAAGGCCAGCATTTGTTTGACCCAGGATTAAGTCTATCCTCATAGTGATAAATTATCAGGGGTGCAGATTTTACTAAAGATATGGCCACAGGTGAAAGACAAAGTAAGGTCTCTAATAATTCGACCATTTAAAAACACACTTTAGAAGCCTATACTTCGACGTACAACCCATTATATACTGCTACACATGTATAGCTAAATAAATATAGGTTTCCCCCCATATTTACCCCTGGCCCTGCAAAGTTTGTAGTGAATATCACCTTCCCGATGGTGCAAATTAACATAATTTATGATTTTACAAAATTATAGCAAAATTCAAGTTTAACATAGTAGTACAGCAAATCCCTTCTCCAGGTTAAACTAATCGGAGAACGCATTGGCCGACCATTGGTTCACTCACTTGCATTAATGATAGAACATTTATTTACCCCTCATCAGAAAGATAGTTTACCTGGAAAGTCTTATGTAATTATTTGTGAAAAATAATGTCAAAATACTTTGAAAGAGCAAAATTCAGCTATTTTGGTTGAGTCAAGGTTGGATGAGCACCTACTGTAGTGTCTTATTGGACGGAAATTAATTGGGTAACACATGGTTAGCGTAACGTGTGCAACTTCCCTCATTATAGGACTGCCTTTCTTTGGTATGTTCAACTTCATTATGTCGGTAAGAAGGGCCGTTCGTGCCATAAATCCAAACGTTTAACTTGCACCAACCAATCAGATGTCATGAATTGACATTTGGAAGACATTTCCTGTCCAAAAGCAAACGTTTGCTGTTGTAACGTCCAATACTTTAGACGTTTCCCAGGGCTTCGTGTTTGACGCGCACGATCGCGCACCCGCACGTAAAATTATCTCTGCGTACACTATTTATCACGCGCGTAAATATTTATTTTACTTCTCAGTGGGATGGCTTAAAAATCCTCGATAAATAACACACCAGGGAGCAAAATTGCCAGTGGTGGTGGTGTTGTTTCTACCGGAAAGAATACCATGCTGATGAAATAGGCGGAAGTGCACCAGATTTTGTGTCGCTACTACGACCTCATTGATTGGCTTAACGTGACTTGTCTGACCAATCATATTATGCGTTATTATGTGCAGCCTTTGTGAAAACGAGGTTGACACAAAATGGCCGAACAAACAACAGCTGCTGTTTCAACGTTCAATACATGAATAAATGGAACACTGGGGGCCGGATTTGGTGCCATCCGACGGCAGATGGGAAGGTAGCCGACATTTGGTGTACTCTGTGTGCCAAGCACAGCGAGAAAATCATGAAGGACTCGGGATTCAAGGGCCAAATCAAAAAGGATGTTCAGCGATGCATCACTGGGACGACATTTGTTACGAAACACAGTGTTATGAGACATATATCGAGCCATGGTCAGTTGATTATTAATTTTACACTTGCTGAATAAAATGTTTATTGGAATTGGAATGTAGTTCTTCTGATTAATCTGTGCTAAATTACATGCCACATCTGACCTCTGTAGCAAATCAGGACCCTGCATTTAAGGTGGAGAGTCGTCGAACTAGGGAACTGTCAAATGTAGTTTCACTCTCGTAAGCCTTTTGGCGAGAGTGATTTTTAGCTCACGCAGCAGCTCTCCTTGTAGGTTTTACGTGAGCTATTTTTAGCTCGCGTGCGATTTGCTAACACGAAGCCCTGGTTTCCTGTCAAAAGGCAAACGTTTCCAGTAGGAATATTCAAGACTTTCAAACGTTTCCGGTTTAACATGTTTAAGGGAAATCGTTACTGGTTGTGATCGTCCAGTCAGATTTTCTTATTGCTGCTGCGTATGTTCAAACCTCAACGTCACCACGTGTCCACTGGCAAAACGTTTCCGCTATGTAGTCTGTTTGAACCAATCAAAATAACCCTTACAAATATTCGCGCATATTGTATTCCTCATGCCCACCGTTCATCATGTCCTGCGCAAATTGTCCCGGTGCCAAAGAGATTCGCCAAAACCTAATTTGTAAGAACGGTTTTCATTAGTGAAAATACACTACATACCGGAAATGTTTGCCAGTGGAGATTTGCACGTGTTGGAGTAGATGTTGGAATACACGCGGCCCGAATAAAAAATCTGATTGGACGATCACAACGGGAAGACGTTATTCTTTTAACCGGAAACCTTTAAAAGACCGGAATTTTACTACCGGAAACATTTGTCTTTTGACGGGAAACGTCTAAAGTCGCGAATTTACAACTGGAAACGTTTGCTTTTTAATAGGAAAATGTCAGTTCATAACATCTGATTGGTTGGTTCAAGTTTAAACGTTTAAACTTTTTAAAGCTTTACAATTTTTAAACGTTTGATAAGTTAAAACGTTTAAAGGATGCGTTTATGGCGCGAACGGCCCTTCATATACCTTGTCACAGGATGTAACTTGTGATTGCGTTTTAGCCACATACATTCGTGCCTGGTGCCACCTGTGCCTAACTTGAAATTAAATATATAATTGTGCATTTATTTCATTACAAACTTATCCCCCAATAACCCAGCTACCAGATCTCATTAAAGCCCATAGGCTCTAGTTCAGTATCACATTTATCTATTTTAGGTGCTGTAAATCTTGCAAGCCAGAGCTTGGAATTGCTTTCTGGTCAAGATGGTCGACACGCTTCCTCATTTAGGCCTACAGTCAGTTTATGAGAAGTGGGAGAAAAGGAAGGGAGGTAACTCATGCCTTCAGTCATGTCAGTTCCAAACCGGCCACAGTGAGAAAGCATCTAAACTCATCAATGATGGAAGACAGCGATGGAAAAATAAATATGGAGACAGCATCAGGCCTCCTCCGATACGAAGGACGGCTCGAACAAAATACATGTACCCCAAATTGCGTCCAACAGAAAGCGTGAGAAAACTTGTTTATTTTATAGTTTTAAGTTGCAAAGTTGCAATCTCAGTGGCCGACAGCCAATATTACTGTTATGAGATAAGTATTAAAGACTTGACATATTGGCCATTCCTGTTTATGAGCATCTTCCTACCAGTACACACTTCTGTGTTCACACTTTTAATTAGCCTTGATAGATCAAAATATTCTCATTATTTTGGATTACTCTACATGTATGTTAGTATAGCACAGAACCTGGTGCAGAAAATTGGTTGAGTCTCGAGCGGGATTTGAACCAGCGACACCTAGAGTAAGGTACCTAATCGCCAGCACTATATGTCGGCGATCTGATCCAATCAGCCTGCCACAAAAATAGGTGGTAGCAGACTGGTAGTCTTGAAAGTGAACATGCAGTACCCATCTGATGATCGTAATGACACAGCTCCCATAGCTGAATCCATAAAAAAGTATATTTTCGTCGTTTAGAAAGTGATTTAGAAAGTATCACTCTCTGGATGACAAAAAAATATCTTCCTATGATCACATTCTAAATGACAAAAAAATATCTTCCTATGGATTCAGCTATGGGAGCTGTGTCATTGCGACCATCAGTCAAGTGTCCCATCGGCCAAGTGGTTCAGATTGCTGACATAAATACATGTAGTGCTTCCGATTAGGTGCCGTACTCTACGTGTCGCTAGTTCGAATCTCGCTCGTGACTCGACAAATCTTCTGGATTAGAATCCTTGCTATACTAAGATAGTGTAATCCCAAAATAATGAAAATACTGTTTTATGATCACTTTCTAAATGACAAAACAATATCTTCCTTGATAGATCAGGCCACCAAAAGCTCCAAAATTTCATGTACAAACCAGGGATGAGTCAATTAGAACATACTCAATGACTGTGTGTAGGCGGACATATTTTCTCATTAGGTATGTCATTCCGCCTAATATGGAGGTAGCGGTGACCAGATACAAAGAGCATCCAATCAATAACCCTCTTCTATGGCACATTATGAAATTCAAATGGAATCGAAGTCAATGAAATTTTGTGTCTATAAGTTATTTTGACCAGAACTGTTGGGCTGATACATCAAGGCTAATTCAAAGTGTGAATGGAGAGAGAGAGAGAATTAAATTTAATGTTGCTTTCAGATGTGAAGATGGTACATGTACATGAGTGGTTCCTAATATGTTGCCCCTTACAAGGAAATGTGTAATCGATCTTTCCCACATTAATGCAATAAAATTTGACAGATTCTGTACCTACCCTATTTAACATTAGTTCTCCTTCTGGCAGTACTCTGGGGGCCATTCAATTTTATTTCTCCCTATGCTTACTCAAGAGAAATATTCTCTACTATAGTGACAACAATCAGAACACATGGAATTGTGTCAACATCAGGTATTGATAGGCATTACAACACTTCACCATATTCCAGACACACAAGGGTCACATGGCTGACTCAATACCACATATGACTTTCCCTCTTTAAGAAATGAACACGATCTGGATAAACTGGCACTGGTACATTTCAATAAATCAGAACAGAAGAATGAGTCGTTCTCTTGAAAAACAAATTAAAATCATCCCTAACCAGTAGAGGATAAAACAGATCTTAACAAAGTTGGACTGACCACGAAGAGAAATTCTCCTTTCATAAGTGTTGTAGACAAGGATACTGATGCAACCCGTGGTCAAGTTTTCTTGTCGTTAATGAGGGATTTCTAACCCCAGCCACGGCACTATCACAAGTTATAACAAAAGGGAAAGAGGAAGCTCAGACTAACAGAAAGCACGCTCCATGCGAACGTCATGGTGTTCACTCATGCGCCATGAATGGTAGGGTTGATAGAGACCAGTTGATAAGATTCCAGTTCACTTCAATATGTGTCTGGGATACTGTGAAGCTTGTTTAAAAACTGTCATTGACACAATTTCATGTGTTCTGGTTTCGCCAACTTAAAGATACCAAAATATCCATTGTGATAAGCAGCTGCATAATGGTCTTCTCTCTTCAAAATAGCTGGGTAATTTGAAGTATATTCACCACTTAGTTTTCAAAAATATTCCCCCATATACATTCATAGACAGATATTGGTGTGTACGAATCACAGGCTGCACTGCTGCTGAATTAATCATGTCCTGTTCTGGTCTACGTTTAATACAAGTCCGGCCAGTTGAAACAGAGAGAGAGAATTAAGGTTTAACGTTGCGTCAGGCCAACTGAATGAGCCAACAAGCACTGTCATGATGGGGTCGGGACGACAACCATTCAGGCCTTAGTTACTCTCCGAATTTATGCATAGTGCATGGAGTAGCATTTATAATACTGCTGGCAATTGCCCACATAATGGCTGTAGTGATGGGATGCCTGAAACTAACATGTGTATTTAAGGTGGAATTCTGAGAGGCAAGATCAGATATGACAACAACTTCACTGATCAGTCAATAGGAAGGTTTCAATAAGCCTCATTAAGCTGGCAATTTTTTGTTATCCACAGAAGGTCTCTCTTGTTTGGCCCTTGCTATTCATTCTGGATAAATGAACTTGAAGGCCAAAAAAAGGACACCCCCCTGTGGGTTACGCCAACATGGCCAACATCAGCACAAGTAGATTTTTGTGTAGGTCAAGTTTTGTTTAACCATTTGTAAGCAGCGCTCCATGTACATGTATGGGTTATTTCTGCTTTCAGGTAGAGAGTGAGAGTATCACTTATTTCAAGACGATGCCGATAGTGGATGCAGAGTCATTCAGAGTTACCCGCCCTTTCATGGGACAGTGCTGTAATTGTATGCCATCCAGTAAGGTATGTTGAATCTCGTTAATTTTCCTTCACTGGGTAATCTCTGCTGATCTGTAGCTGCATGATTTTCACTTTGTCCAGAAAATTCCTAGTACTGTAAAATGCATATGTTTGCATGTTTCTATTACTCTCAGTAGTGTTGGAGATTGAAAGCGATTTGAGTGCACAAAACTTAAATTGAAATTAAGCTTGAAAAATTTCTGTATGTGTTTTTATGTGCATATGTGCCCGGACTGAATTCTAGATATGGATATTTTTTGTACCCCATCATGTAAGTGGTAGAGGGGAGTATGGAAATTCTGTTTCTCCATGTCATTCCATCTGTGTTTCTATAAAGTATGTCTGTATTCCTATGAAGTAGGCTACACATCGCAAATTGTCCGGTAATGAGTCATTGAGTCAGTCAGTCCATACAAATCCTTTCGTCGGCAAAATAAGGAGAACCATTGACATTAGAACCTTTATTTTTGGCATGAAAGTGCATTAGGGCATTGTTACCAGCAAGTTCTGATCTGAAATAATTCTGATTAAAATTAGATTTATAATTAACACTTCAGTATATTGTTATAGATATATGTAAACTGTAGCCTTTAACGTGTATCCTATTTCACATCCAAACATTTCATCATTGACCATATCAGGCTTCAAATTCAGGTCAAATTACCCACTGATGGTGAAGTATCCTACATCAACCAATTAAGTCAGCCTGGTGCAATAACCCAGCAGAAGAAAGAAAGATGTGGTATCATCCTTCAGATTAGTCTGTGTGAGCAACAATGATAAAAGTTTACTGAGGGTGAAACAAAGCCATGACGGCTGTTTAAAGGGTCTCAATTTATTTTCTTTGGGTAGAATTTAACTAGATAAAGTAACTTTGATCATCATGCCAAGAAAACTGTGGTCCGTTTTGCTCCAGCGTTTTATCGCGTTTAATGAATATCAGTTACGGCTAAAAATACCCTGTCATTGATCCACATTCCACTGTATGCGACATGGCCCTATTACTGAGGTTAATCTTAACGTGCATCTGGGACAATTCCACAATTGCCCGACAGCATAGGCCTACTGCATATACCCTCAAACAATCAGCGCTGTTTGCATAACTTAAATTGTTAAACCATATCATTGAAATAATATAGCAGAAAACATTGATGTGAGTTAAGATATGTACACTATGACCAAAGACATGTTCATAATGTGCTAATCGGATAGTTAGGACAATCATTACTTTGCATCAGAGAGTGTGTGACTTGGATTCAAGGGTTAAGACTTTGGAGGGAAATACAATTTTGACAGCAGAAATATGACCCCCCCATTTGCTGATTAGAGCGATAAAACAGGGTAGGCTAAATGGACCCTTTTCAATGCAGTATTTCTTGGCATGGATGTGAAAATATGAGGACATACTTTGGGTTTTTTTTGTACCTCTTGAATATTGACTATATATCACACTTGGATATAATTTGAACAAAAAATTAGCTGAGGTGGTTTAACGTTTATCAATGAAGAAAATCACCGATCAACCGCCATAGAATATAATGTGAAACAAGAAAACCGGAATAGTACATTCATCAGATTGCCGATACCCAAAATGTGTTCTCATATATCTAGATAACAACGTGATGTAGAGACGCTATTTATTCGTCTTTGTACCGGTTATGCTCAGGAGAATGACATAGAATCATTATTATCTTGTGCATAGAAGGTGTTGGTCTTGAGTTGAATTACCGTAAACTACTGTAAAACATGAAACTTTCGCGACATGAAACTTTCGCGATTTTTCAATTTTAAAAAATTCGCGACATGAAACTTTCGCGATTCTCTCTGTGTCAGAAAAAAATAATTTACAAATATATCATACTAATAGACCTGGGAAATACATACCGGGGGTGGCAAAATCGGCAAAGCCATGTGTATTCACATGTGGGTGCGCTCAGTGTGGTCGTTTCACAGTACCAACACGAGTCTAACAAATGGCGGCGTTAACTGTATGAAGATACAGTTATTGGTATTCAAACAGTGGTTTCCTGACTGTTGGGGACAGATTATTTCAATCCCGCTGTTTCAGCCTTAAAAGGAATTCCCGTAGGTAAACAAAGTCAATATCACGAGATCTGCAGGTAGTTGTCATTTGAACTCCGCGTGAAACTTTCCACACTGAAACCTAAACACGCGATGTGGATGGTGAAGGCCCACAAATAACTCAGAAACAACACGTCTGCTCAGGGGTTCAAAACGGCCGGCATCAGGCGGCACACGATCGTTGTCGATCGTTTCTAGTATTACACTTGCTTCACATATGCACGTTTTGGGACTAATTCAGCAGAATTAATTCTTGTACTAGTATATTCGTATATTAAACTGTATCCGGTGCTTTAAACAGTCGCTTTTGAATAGAGCTTAGGTGGCGAGACCATTAAAACTGTGCTAATGTGGAAAACAATTGCCCTCATGTCCATTCGCTGTCGATGTTGTTGTTGCGTTCTTGTCTTCGCCCTTGTCATATGAACATGTTTCTTTCGCGTGCATGAAACTTTCGCGATTTATTCCAATCGCGAAAATCGCGAAAGTTTCATGCACGCGAAAGAAACATGTTTTACAGTACATAAATGCTACCTTTCTACCATAGTACTATATATAAAAAATTGTTGTATTGTTGGCAAAATAATGTGATTCAAAAAGTTGTTTTGATCCTGGACAAGGGCACTGAAAACCATTAAAGAGATGTAAATGTATTTTCACACGTAAAGCTTGAAATCTACTGAACCTATATTATTCAATCTGTTTCCTTTAATTAAAAAATTGTAAAATTAAATCGGTGATCGTTATTTATTTTTGGAATGAAGGCGCATTAGGAGACTGTTACCAACAAGTTCTGAGCTGACCTACTTTTGATGAAAATTTCTGGTGATTTTTGATGAAAATCACTGGCGATTCTGACTTGGGCGGTGCCCATCTTAATATAGGCAGGATTTCAACTGGGGGTGTAATTTAAACAAAAACATTACATGTGTCAAAAATTATTATGTCAAAAATTTTCTTGTCATTTCAAATTCTGATTCCTTGATTAAGGGATACAGAATCACTGCCACGGAGTGTGTTGGTGTGTCACAGAATCACTGCCACGGAGTGTGTTGGTGTGTCACAGATTCACATCAGCACAGTAACTGGTAAACTATTCATTCAATCTCATCACATTTGATCTTCAACAAAATATTCAATACTGTTTTAATCTAAAATTTCTGGTGATTTTTGATGAAAATCTCTGGTGATTTTTGATGAAAATCTCTGGTGATTCTGACTTGGGCTGCATGTGCCCATCTTAATATAGGAAGGATTTCAACTTGGGGCGGGGGGGTAGGGGGGGGATTGCCAAGAGCTCAGTGCCTGTCGGAGTCCTAATGCCTACCTTAATTCGTAGGTCCTGTGACGCATAGTCACACTGCCATGTGTGATATTTCACTAACAAATTAAGACCGCTATGCTTTGCGTCTCTGGCACAATGCTGCCTTATAAGGGCCTCTTCTCTAGATCATACATACCTACTTTCAAATGTCACAGAAGTTGATGTGCGAATAGCAGTCATATTTGCATAAGCGGATGGTTGGGTGGGTTCAGGTTGATAATGTGATGTCTAGCACCATAATATCACTTGTCTTTATTGCACCATTTAAGCGTCTTGTCTGTCTTGTGCACTGTCCTCAGTGTGTTTTATAGGGTGGATGGAGGGTGTCTGATTCCATGTTGCTTGAAAGATGTCTTCTTTGAAGTAGCAGGAACACTTAGCCAATCATGGTTAGTATGAGGAATCTGGTTATCTCCGAGCACAGGCCCGCAAAACAAGAGTTTTGGTGGGTGTGAGCGATGGTATTAGGGTGAAGTGTCGAAATATGGGGTCTCTATATATAACCCCATGCTTTATATAAATCCACAACAAGGCGTGAAACGCACTTTGGGTGAATCGAGAAATAAACGGTTTACCGCCAAGCAAAATACATCGGCATATTCTACAAGTATCACTTTATATATTCCCGTCGTCAAATTAGTAAATTTGTGCAATTTTTTATACGCCCGCCAAAAAGGCGGACGTATTATGTGGTGTTGCGGTTTCCGTCCGTCTGTCCGTCCGTCGTGCCGTCCGTCCGTCCGTCCGTCCGTCCCCCGTCCGGTCTATATCTGGAACAGTTTTCTATTTACAGTTCCAATATTTGGTGAGTGGATACCCTACGGAGAGACGATGTGTCGCGTACAAAAATGAAGGTCGCGGTCAGAGGTCAAAGGTCACTGGCCTGAAAAACAGGAAATCAGTGAAGTGTTCGTGTCCGGTCTATATCTCTGGATGTTTTCTATCCACAGTTGCAATTTTTTGTGAATGGATACATCAGGTGGAGACGATCTGTCGCGTGCCGAAATTCAGGTCGAGGTCAGAGGTCAAAGGTCACTGTTGCCTAAAAATCAGGAAATCATTGATCATTGATAGTTTTCCATCTACAGTTCTAATTTTTGGCGAGTGGATGCCCTAGGGGGAAACGATGTGTTGCATGCCAAATGTAGGTCGAGGTCAAAGGTCAGTGTGAATGAAAAATCAGGAAATCATAAATTTCTAATTTTTTGTGAGTGGATTCAATAGGGGGAAATGAAGTGTTGCATATCAAAATATACAGTACGCCAATAAAATGAGCACTAAAGATGCGGAGACGATGCGCAAACGATCTCCGCACGATGCGCAAACGATCTCCGCACGATGCGAATAACGTGCGGAGTTCCCTCTGAGATCATGCGGGCATTTACTAAACCAGAGGCTAGACTGCCACTTCGCACGATGCGCAAAGAATGCGTACAATTTATCATTGTCGTTAATTCGTAATTTCATCTGCAAACTGTGTGTTCTTTATAATATTTCTCAATAATCTTTCAGTCAAACACGATATGTGTCTGAATCTGAATTATTTTATGATTTTACGACCTCCTTCGCCCGGCTTCGCTCCTGGAGAAACTTTCAAACCAGTCGCAATAAAGAGGTGTGAAAACATGCCCCGATGGCGATAGGTTTTATTGTAGCATGAACCGAATGTGCTGATTGAGAGTATTATTCGTAGATGAACCTAACTTGAAAAAATGATACTCGTAGTCCATAGCCGAGATCGCCATTACAAATCTAGGGTAACTGGGCATGCGCACAAGGCGAGGTCACGAAAGGTCACTTGTACCAACGGCCGCATCCTGGCCAGGTTGAAAGTGGGTCATATCTCGGGAAAAGTACTTTTTCTGTGGAACTAAATTGTGTTCAGGGTGAATAAATATCCGGAGCCGTTCTTTCGCCTATCTGGCGGTAGTCCATGAGATTTTTTAATGATTTTACGTACAGTTGCACAAAATATCAACTGTTTTCCAACACTCGGCCTATCTCCCTAACGTTAAAAACTTCCGACTTGGTACAAACAGGAAGTTCACGAAAAGCTGCGCACACGCTGCGCAGTTGCAAAAAAATGAAATGGCGAAAGAGTCTATTCAATGTTAGACAACCAGAATCTAATGCCGAAGTCTTTCGCGCCATCTTGTTTACCACAAAAACACAGCCAATGAAAACACGGGATCCCCGGAACTCCGCCCACTGTAAACAAATTTATGGGTCACAGACCAGCACGTGATTGCGGGAGAAGTTATTTGTTTCCAGTTTCTAAAGAATGCGTGAAATTTGCAACCGAGTGTCATTAATGAAATATAGAAGCAGCTTCCCTGTCGGGATAAATATCGGAAGATTTAAAACATATTACTCAATTTATTGCAGAAATTAGATGAAATACTGGGACTGAATATTTCCGAATATTTACGTGTGTGTGAGACACAAACAATGTTCTAGATTTATACTGTCGACGAATAGGAGTCTCTGTGTTTACTGATTATCCGTACGGCCGTACGGTACCATAGTAACTTTTGCCACGGCCCCTACAATTGCAAGATTTCCTTGTGGCATGTGCATAATTACAGAGCCACTTCACACAGAATAAAAACATTTTAAATTTTGATTGTCTGTCAGTTTCTTCTGTCTTCTTCTTGCCCATTTTTCTTTTCCCTCTGTTAACTTTTGAGCACTTATATCAATCAACTTCAAATTTTTGCGGGAAGATACCCGCTATATTTTTCACAGAGAAAGTGACCTTGCAGATTAATTCAAGAATATCTCCGTGCCATTTCCAGGAGCTACAGGTAAAAGGTGAAAAGATCATGTGATTGTTTTGGGGGGTTTTCGGGGTTTTTTCAGCTTTTTTTTTGTGCCGATTCTGAACGATGTTCATGTATATATACATTTCTTCAACAACTGAATTTCACAGAGAGAGTGACCTTGCAGATTTTAAAACCGCTGGCATATATATATTAATTCAAGAATATCTCCGCGCCATTTCCAGTAGCTACAGGTAAAAGGTGAAAAGATCATGTGATTGTTTTTCTATTATCTTTTTTTGGTGCCGATTCTGAAAGATGTTCATGTGTATATACATTTCTTCAACAACTGAATTTCACAGAGAGAGTGGCCTTGCAGATTTTAAAACCACTGACATATATATATTAACTCAAGAATATCTCCGTGCCATTTCCAGGAGCTACAGGTGAAAGGTGAGATCAGGTAATTGTTTTGGGGTTTTTTTTAGCCTTTTTTTGTGTCGATCCACCTGGGGGAAAGTTGAAATTTCATATCCCGATAGTAATTCCTGCAACACCAAAACACCCATTATTTTTTTTCTCATATAAACATCGGTAGCCCCATTTGCTCAAATTTGACAGCAGCTCAGCTCCATAGTAAAGATGTCTCGCAATATTATTTAGTGTATTCTACACAGAAATATACGAACACTCTGAAAAAATTAGATTGAAATTCAATCTGAATTGAAGATAATCAAATCAATCTGAGATTGAAATTTCCAATCTATTAGATGGAATACATGCAATCGGAAAGATTTTGTTATGATTATATATTCCCCTTATATCTGTTTTCTCTTCTCGCCGTGCATCATAATTGTTCGTTCATGTTTAGTCCCGAAGTGTATTGTATTGTTTAATGTAGTTCAATGTGCGAGACGCAGTTATAAGCTCGTCTTAATGCGCTCCCACTTGCAAAAAAATGCAATAAAGCATTGTTTAAACCAAAGATTTCTCGCCTATTCCAATATATTGAATTTTCACTCTAATTGTTTTTGAGAGTAAAACAGTCGTGTGCACTCAGAGGAATATCACAACTGTGTTTATCACCTCTTAGGATCAGATCACCATGAAGATATGTGGTTTGCCCAACATATCGAGCTCTAAAAGCTCATCATAGCCATTAAGCTCAGTCAATATTTGGATGGGTGACCGGATGCTGTACTGGCTGGGCTGATCAGTGTCCAGGGTAATAGGAACTGTGAGCACTCTAGCGTTCTGGCACAAGGAGGCTCCGACGTGATATGACTGAGTCAAGGTTGAAAACAACATTAAACCCTACTACTCGCCCACTCCAAAAAAGACTGGGAACACTAGGTCTAGACACAAGCGGTTTCATCTCCACTGACTAATGAACCCTTATAGGTATACGAAGTATCATCTAGAAACTGGATAATATTGGAAAGACTTCGCAATGATATTTTTCAGTAGGTACCGTGCCGGTATATGGCATGATTCTCAAATTGAAAATCTACATTTGATTGAAGGGATAGGTTTCAAAATGTTACAAATTTATCCAATCAAGAATCAACCTTATTTTCAAATATTGGCAGTTAGCAAAATATTCTGAACATTTTAAAATGTTTAGAATTTTTTTCTTATAATAATAAATGTCTGTAAGATATCTGTGTAATTAATAATTGTGGTAAATGCCCATTGACAATATTTAAGCAAAAATTAGGTTTTCATAAACATTGAATCCCTACTCATATATGATTTTTTTTTTTTTTATATATATTGACTATATGAGAACATCAGAATGCCAAAAAATGTCCAGTGGAATATCAGTGATATTCTTCTCGTACGGTATTGCAAAGTATCAACCAAATGCCTGTCCTGAAATCGTTTTTAGTCTGTTACAGCCCGGTTAGCAGAAAACTTGTGCACGTGAACCAAGGTAGTAAATGACTGCTCCCTTTACCAACAACCAGCAGCCAACAACTAGGTCACCACTGGATTTCCCAGTTTAGCATTTCTCACACCATATTCCCCTGTTCTGAAGTAGCTGGAATTATTTTCTCTGTCCCTTTATGTGTATCAATAATGTGCAGCATTCATTCATTAAACGGAAAGAGAGGAAGATATTTTGTTCACATATTTTCGAGTGTCACTATAATTCATTCAAGCCGACTCATCGTCAATCGTCAGTGACATGCTTTGCCCATCCTAACTCTGAACTACGTCAAACTGGTATGGTAGAACGATCTGTCTTTTGAAGTTCTAGATTTCTTGGCTTTATTCCGTCCATGTAACTGTACATATACAATGTATTTATCGCATTGTTGACACTTTCGATTGTATGCTTTTCTCTATTGCCGGAAAACGGACTTGGTTATTTAGCGCACGATGCCCGCATGATGCGATCGAGAGTTTGACTCACGCCAGCTTGGCTGCAGGAACAAGCTTTTCATGTTTGCGCACGATGCGAAGACCGTTTGCGCACGATGCGGAGATCATTCGCGCACGATACATAAAGGGTTTGCGCACGATGCGAAGAGGATGTAGTGGTCATTTTATTGGTGTACTGTAGGTCAAGGTCGAAGGTCAAAGGTCATTGTGACCCAAAAATCAGGAAATTATTAAAAATAACATTTTTTTGTGTCAGATACATTAGGGGGACTCAATGTGTCACATATTAAAATGTAGGTCAAGGTCAAATGTTAAGGTCACTGTGACCCCAAAATCGTGAAATTGTTAAAAATCTTGATTTTTTGTGTCCATTGAGAAATTACGGGGAGATGGTTTGTCATGTACCAAAATTTAGGTCACGGTCACTGTGACTCCAGAATCAAGAAATCTTTGAAAAGTACTTTTTTTTTGTGTCAGTAGATACATTACGGGGACATGATATGTCACGTACCAAAATGTAGGTCAAGGCCGAATATCAAGGTCACAGTGACCCCCAAAATCATGAAATTCATAAAAATCGTGATTTTTTTGTGTCCATTGATACATTGACTGAAGACGATGTGTCATGCACCAAAGTTTAGGTCAAGGTCAAAGGTCAAGGTCACTGTGACCCCAAAATCAGAAAATCATTAAGTCACATTTTCATATGCCTGTCGAAGACGAGGTCAAGTAATGCGATGTTGCGTTCTGTCCATTCATCCATGCGATATCTCTAGTTTCAAGGTATGGAATGGTATCAGATACCTTACTCGCATGGCGAAGAGGAGACATACATCAATTTGTCAAATGTCAAGGTCACAGTCCTCCAGAATTGAATCCAGTTTAGCTGACTATATGTGTTAGGTTGGAATATTCAGAGTTCTCTTCCCTACATGTATATGGCATTTGTCCTGTGGAGTTGTCTTCCATGTTTGAAAGAGCTACATTTAGTTAAACTGTTGTGAAATAGAAACCATACATTTACTAGTTTAACATGGAGAGGGGTCCTTTATGAACTTCATACCCGTTTATCAACTCAAGAACAAAGGTTTACTTCATCACTTTCTTCTTCCTTCTTGAAAAATTCTCTCGTCTGAAATCAAACCATTTGCAGGAAAAGTACTATTTTCTTGTGTTTGACTATTGTCGATTTCATTGTGGGATATGTGAGCTGTCGGTTCTTGCTCCCAGGTCACCTAGTTTCCAAGAGTTAAGCTCATTTTAGTTTATCATTCAATTTTAGATGTGATATGTTACATTCTCAGAAGCACAAAATTGTAGACCTTTTTCCGGTTTGCTAGCTACCAATTGGAATTAAGGCGATTAAACAACCTTGAAATTTGGACCAATGTAATTCCAGATATACGGGCGTATATTGAAGCCCTTTGGGCTCTTGTTACCTTTGCCGGGCAATTCAAAATCCAACGTAACTGTCCATCCATCTAGGAACAGTGAGATTATGGCGGGCTTCGTTCTCAATTCTGATTGGTCAGTCTGATTGGTCATATTGTAGAATATGCTGATGTATTTTGTTTGGCGGTAAACCGTTTATTTCTCGATTCACCCAAAGTGCATTTCATGCCTTGTTGTAGATTTATATAAAGCATGGGGTTATATATAGAGACCCCATATTTCGACACTTCACCCTAATACCATCGCCCACACCCCCCAAAACTCTTGTTTTGCGGGCCTGTGCTCGGAGATAACCAGATTCCTCATACTAACCATGATTGGCTAATTACTACACATGATCGAAATTACCTCACACTCGCTGAGAGAAAAGGTGGCGAATGCTCAGAGGTTCGTTGCTGTCATAAACAAAGCAGACAGAGACTCATCTGAAAGAGTGATTGTCATTGGCCATCAATGATTGGTCTGTGCAGAGCGCCCCCTAACAGTCAACAGGCACAAAACATGCGGCGTCAATCAGCGGGAGAACAAGGAGAGTAGGGACGCAAGTGACACAAGCTGTTTATGAGCATATATCGACATCTACTAGGATCAAGATTCATATAGGGGACGTGCACTATACAATCTATCCAATCAGATTCTGTGATTGCCATTTCCTGCTTGTGGCTTTTGGCTCAGTTAATCAACAGATAGAGCTTGCACTTTCGATGAAATTAAATGATTGACGTGTTTTGCTTTCCAGAAATCTTTCTTCAGCACATCAGTCACACAGCAGGGCCTCCGTAATGTTCTAAATGTTCAACATGATGTCAGGTATGGATTTCTAATATCTTAAGATTTTTCGATCATGAAATGTCAGTTTTGCTTACTACCTACATCAGGTTCACATACATGTGATTATTATCTGTCGTCAACATTGTTTCAATATATGGGCATTCAGGTCCCAAAGGTAGATTTTCCTTTGTCATTTGGTCCCAATGCATGCAGGAATGAGGATGATTCCTGGATCAAAAGAGCCGGTAATTGTACAACCAGACATATTTTCTGTCTCTGACAATGTCAAGACTATTTTCCAGTTTTACTTATTTATTTTTCAGGAAATTTGGTCCACTTGGTCGTGTGTTCTCTCACCTGGCGTACACATTACAAAGACGCACATTCTTCAATTACACCAATGTAGCTCTGGCTGTCCTTTCTAGTGGAAGGTATGTTAGACCGATTACTGTTTGTAAATGCAGGATACTGTTTGTAAAATGAAGGATACAGGTTGTAAATTTCCCCAGCTGTAAACTGCTGATTTCTAAACTACACCTCATGCAACCCCATACCCTCTATATTATAGGAGCTTACATCATGCTACAGTTACACTACCCCTAGGGTCAGTTCCCACTGCCAGGTAATTTAGCCCCGCCCAGTATCTCCGCATGTATTCTGGGAGTTTAATAGAGAATATTTAATAGAGAACAAGGAATAGTGAGTGGATATGATTTGGTGTCGCTTTCAACTATATTTCAGTCATATCAGGACATTGGGTCCTTCCTTTTCACTGTGACTTGGGAACCACACGGGTGGGGTGCTATTCCTTTTCACACCTGGGAACCCCATGGATGCCTCAGTTAGGCGCCTGTTACGACAAGCTCTCTGAGGAGCTGAGGCGTATTCTTACCATGACCTGCGGTGTGCACAACAACATCCCAGGTCAATCCCCGGAAGCCTCACGGGACTAATAATAATAGAGAACAAGAGAGGTTGTCTATTACTATGCCAAATTAGATTTTTTTTTTTTTAAACCGTCTGATATGGATAGGTATGTCCATCATCGCCTAAGGCTGATGTCTCTTTAGTTCATGACTATACATGGGCAATAATGACCTTTTATACCTCCATTTTAGAGAGGTAGTTCTCTCTGACCTGTAGATAGCTACAGGTCATCCTGGTCATGTGACCTATGTGCAGGTTGATGTTTACAGCCTATCAATCAATTCTGGTTCCCTCATTCAGTAATTGATCTTATATAATCTCAATTGTCTTTAGTAAACTGAATTATGTAATTTATATTCGATTACAGGAAGTGAAATTTGCCTCCATGAAATCAGGAGTGATCATATATATTAGAACAGGAAGTTGACAAAATGGTCCAAAACCCTGCAGATGATCTATTATTATTTTTTTTTTGTTATTTCCTGAATTTTAAATCAGTGATTCATTAGAAAAACTGATTGAATTTCGTCCAAAAATGTGGGGTTGTTTGAATTTGATATTAAATAAATAGATAGTTTGCATATGTTGTAATCAACCAGTTAATCTGTCATCATTGATCTATCACAGAGTATCCAGTGCCATCCATCAGTCGTCTCAACACAATCCTCAAGGTAATGGCTCCTTAATAAAATCTTCATACATCATTGATCAATGATATTTACTTTCCTTCGGCCAAATTTATCACAGCTTTCTCGTTACCAAAATATCTTTAGAACGACTTACCCTAGCCACACTGAACTTGCTGTGCCCATCCATATGCTCGTGACCCAGAACCCTATTGAATCTGGACCCGATTGGATGGAAACTTTGGTGGCCATCCTTATTTATGCGAAACCATTAATCTTGTGTATCTCTGATATCATTTGAGTATTCTATACAAAACTTGGTGTACAGCATTGATGATCAAGAGACTTGCAATGAATAACCACATCAGTTCCTCTGAGTGGCGGGAAGGATAGGCGGCCATCTTTAATTTAAGCAAAATCATTAATGTTCTCTATCTCGGATACCACTAAGAGCTCGGTGTAAAAAGATGCTTACGATGATTGACATAACTGGTTTCTCTGATTGGGCGGAAATCTTGGCGACCATTTTTAATTTATGCAAAATCATTAATCTATATCTGATACCATTTTAGTGCTTCATTTGAAACTAGAAATCATCAATACATCCAGAAACTTGCAATTAATGGCAACCAGTTTCTCTGATTAGGTGGAAAACTTGATTGCCATCTTTATACCTCTGGTACTGTTCAAGTGTTTGATGCAAGATTTTGTATACATCATCAATACATCAAGAGACTAAAAATGCATGACAGAACCCTTTTATCTGATTGGATGGAAACCTTGGCATCCAGTTTTATTTTATGTAAAATCATTGATGATCTATGTATCCTTTGATACTGTTCAAGTGATCAGTATGATGCTTGGTATAATTCATCAATACATCAAGAGATAAGTAATGGCTGCTGGTTTCTCTGATTGGATGGAAAACTTAGGGGCCATTTCTAATTGCAAAATTTTTGATAATCTGGATATTTGTCACTTGACTGCTTGGTGTTCCTGACGTCTTCAAAGTAGTACGGTTCATATTGAATACATCATGAATGGCTGGCGCCTAGAGCCGAGGGGTTTTCAGATGCGCAGCTTCGTATTATTATTTCTATTGTATTAATCCTGAACTTTCTCAGCTTAACCTGCTTCAGGAGGTCCTGGACAATCCAGAAAATATAATGTAAATTTATTATACATGCACATGTATTTTAACAAGAGGTAGTGCAGACACTCAACATTCTAAATAAAGGAAAATATAAAAGGGGTCGTCAGGCTTATTTTTACATAATCTGATCTTTTCATGGCCCACCTTATAGGTTTATCCCTAGTCTAATAAGCTTATATCATGTATATGGCATTTGATAGGAATTCCGGGACAAATGCCAGTATTTTTATAAATTCCTCCACAGTTTTCTAGAAAAACGCTAGATTGGAAAATCTAATAAATGAGAGACCTTAACCAGACTTTCCTTTAAGACAGTAGGATGCCAACATGAACAATCATGGTGTATTTTCATGATTTCAGTTTGCCAGCAATCCAGACCTTTTTACCTTGACATTTGGAGAACACATTATTCAATTCCAAAGTAGATGTTAGATGTGCAAAAAAAGTATTGTTTCCATGATTTTGTCATCTTTCCAGACTTGAGTAAAGACAAAGATCCGGAGAGGAAGGAAGACGTCAAGGCTATAGCACGGCGTGAAAAAAGACTGAAATCCATAATAGCTACAATGAGTGCACGAGTCCACTCGACCCTAGTCTCGTAAGTCGCATGTGTGCAAAAGTCCACTCAATCTCTATTTCTAATATTCACAGTTGCCATGATACGTGCCCAAGTTTCATCCTAGTCTCATTAAAAGTCACAATAGCCACAATGATTGAATGAGTTCACTTTATCCTAACCTCATAATT
>JAVTVY010011608.1:0-56653 GCA_036873755.1 Hanleya hanleyi
GGACCGATATTAGCCCGTTGGGATAGGGTTGATAGGGGTTTCCTCTGTTGTAGGGGTAAGGTCCTTGTTCCGCTTTTATATTTTCGGGACAAATCCTACATTTACATACACCCACTCCCCCACCCTACCTCTCTCAGCAGGCCCCGATAAGCCAGAGACCGATATTAGCCCTTTGGGATAGTGTTGATAGGAGTTTTCCCCTATTTTAGGGATAAATTCCGTGTTCCGCTTTTTATATTTTCGGGACAAATCCTAATTGTACATGCACCCACCCATTTACCCAGACACCGATAAGCCCGGGGGACCGATATTCGCCCTTTGGGATAGGATTGATAGGAGTTTTCCCCTGTTGTAGCGGTAAAGTCTGTGTTCCGCTTTTTTATAGTTTCGGGACAAATCCTAATTTTACATGCAACAACCCATGACTGGATAGCCCTGGAGAGTGCACTCATTTCGGAGATGATTTGAACTTCTCAAATTTGAACGATGTAAACAATTTACATGCAGGTATCACATGAAATCTGAACTATGGATAGGACAATTCTTAAAATGAAATTGCTGCTATTCTTTCCATTGTTACACAAATAGGGCTCAATTTAAGTCACCTTCACGCTTTTGCAACTAATAGTCCGATCAATGGTATATGCTGCGGCGGTTCTGTGATACATTTTTGTCCCTGAGAAGCATGCAATATTGGTCGAAAAGTCTCATAACGAGCGTCCGTATTATGAGGTTGTAGAAAGGAATTTGGGCTCAAAGCATAGCTTTACCGATCATTTGAGGAACGTTATTTCGGAGGAGCCAGACAAGTATCATATAATGTCATAATTGAATTTTGCATGAAATGGGACTTGCCAATACACAAATTTTTGATTTGATAGAAATTCCATGAAAATACCAGTATTTTTATCGAAAAACAAGACATATTTACCAAGAAATTAAAATGTCATTTTCTTCAAAATTCGTCAAAAGCTTTCTGAGACAATACTAAATCAGGAAATCCAATAAATGGGGGTCACCAGGTTTTCTGCAAGACCTGCGGATGCGTTTGTTTGTTGTTGATTAATGTTTCCTTAAAGTTTGGATAACGTCCCATTCTAGAATCCCTCCACAACTTTCTCTTTCATATTTTAAGTTTCAACTGAATTTCCTTAAAATGTCCCTCTCTTGGAAGATGCACAGAGACATGGACAGTAGACGTAAACTTGAACTGGTATCTGTCAGGAAACACTGTCATACTAAAGGTTTACCTTTATCCCGGCAAAGAATTCCGGACTGGTAGTTTTGGGCCCTGGGATTCTGTTTCTGTCATATCGAAGTCTCACGGCACACTGAACCTGATGAACAAAGTAGAAAGAGACGGTATTTTCGTTATTTTGAGATAACACTGTATAATTAGAACAACACAGATTCTTCCTGAAAATTTGTCGAGTCACATGCGGGATTCGAACCAGCGACCACCAGAGTAAGACACCCAGCCACCATCACGATATATCGGCGATGTAAACCACTCGGCCAACGGAATTACCGCACTAATAGCAGGCGAACATACCGTACCTATCTCATGACCGTAATGACACAGTCCCATAGCTGAATAGGAAAGAAGATATATTTTCTTTGTCATTTAGAAAGTGATCGTATAACAATATATATCAGAATCCCGCATACTCGATCCATTTCCAACACTAGTATCTGTGCTATACTAAGATAGTGTAATCCCAAATAACGAAAATACTGTTATACGATAACTTTCTAATTGACAAAATAATATTTTCTCAGAAAGATACGTTCGAATAAATGAAACCATTTTCCAGCAATGAATCATCAAGCGTGAACTCTCAAAAGTAATTGCAATGACATACCAACATACTGATGCTACTGTCTTCAATATATCAGACCTTAAACGCACATGGATGACACTCGAATTAGAAGCTAAAATATGATACTTACTATCCTCGTTCCTTCTACCATAACTATGGTTATACAATGGCACCATAATCAGCTAGATCCAGTGATTATAACTTGACACAACAATGTAAATAACAACTCAGAATTGTTAGGGTTGGCTAGGTAAAGTTCATATTGGTTGTTCAATATTTTGACATTTCTGGGGTTATTATCCAGAGCATGAGCTATATCATGTTCCTAACAATGACAAAATAAAGGTCGAAATATCGGATATCATAATTTACTTAAATCCATTATTCGGATACTACTCTGACAAACGTACCAGTCATTCAACAAATGCGGATTATAAGTTAATCTAAACCGGAAAGTTTATGATTGTCTGAGCGGTTTAAAGATAACATACCAGGCATATGATATCCGAAAAATGCTAAAAAATATATCATGCAACTTACCATCATACCAAGCTTAAATTTATTTTTCCATTCATCTTCCGGCAGCGCGCCGAGTGACGTCACTTCGGCAGGTTGCAGAACCTTGTATGCCTTGATTTCTATGGCGTTGATGATCCACAATACGTCTATAAAATAGCTGGGGTTGATGGAGCCTATGATATGGCACTGAAATTTAAGTTGTAGAAATGACGAAGTAGTTGGGGCTAAGATCGGTGCAACGCTTGCGTTCACAATGTCCTTGGGGAAGTCATCTGAAAAGAAAAGTACGTCATATAGGCAAATTTGAGACTGATATCACCATTGCTTCCCGATGCATTACTTTTCTAAGTGGAAATTTATATGAAAGCAAAGGTAGGGAGCAAAGTAAACCATTGCCGCATATGTTTGCAGGGAATAAACTTTCATATTTTGAGGTGTGCATGGTAAAGAAATTCGTTTAATACAGACAAAATGCAAAGAATAAGAAACGTTACTGTGAATTGTGCAAATTACTCCATTCTTCTCTAGAAGGTTAATCAACATTGATGAATACACATGATCCATGCGCATGTACCATGTCTGACAGTATACACGTTATATAAGCTCCAATTAAGTTGAATTTTATTGAAATTGGCAACCCAAAATGTTGTGTTGGTCGATAATTTGAAGCAATCAATAAGCTTGATTTTTCTTCAATCGTTTGCCAGTATTTTGTCAGTTGCATGGGAAATTATCGTTCTTAGTATATCTCAAAACATATACACGCCAATCGTAAAAACTACGAGAACTAAACTTTAAAAGATGTATACGTAAACATATCTGAGTGTCTTACTATGTTATTTCTTCAATGTGAAGTCAGCAGATTAGGAAATCTACGTATGACCAAAACGCATTGGGTAGAAGTTCCAGCTTTCTTGTCGTGAGTTTGAAGAATACTGAACAGCGATACGGATTTGATCTTTTTGAAACACCATGATGTTTTGCCGTCAAAACTGTTGAAGTCTTCTTTCTTGCAAGAAACTAGCCTATCACGGAGTAAAGCGGAGGAGGAGGAGTAGGATGAGTAAAAGCGGAGGAGGAGGAGTAGGACACGTCACGGATTATACTAGGGAGATATTTGACCAGCCATGCAAACTCATTTGGTAGAGTGGAAGACGTGAGTGCGATCTTCACCTGAGTCAGTAATTTTATGACGTTTTCGAAGTTACATATATTATGTTCGAGAATTATGTTTACTAGCGCCATGTGGACGGGGAAAGAGAAGGAATGTGTGCATGCGCGCTGCAGAATGTAAGCAGACCGTTAACAGGTTGGTTAAGGAGCTCCAAATATCAACTTCGCTATTCAATATTATTTTTTCTAATGGTACAATTGTAGAACCGAAGTACGAAAGGCGGGCAATGATTGGTGGAGTACTGAACCATGTGCATGTACATGTAATGTTCTCGCCACCCTTTGGGTGCTAAATGTTTCCTTAGCATTGCCTCCCCCTGAAATCCGCCTGCGGAACCATCCTATGCACATTAATAGAAGGTCACCATTATGGGGGGGGGGGGGGGGGGTGTCTAATCGTGTATTTGCGCCTAATCGTGTCAGCTCCAAGTCGTGTAAAGAAATTGCGCCTAATAACGTGTTGCGCCTAATCGTGAAGAAAAATTGCGCTTAATGGTGGAACTGCGCGTAATCGTGTACGAAATTTGCTCTTAATGGTGGAAATGCGCGTAATCGTGCACGGAATTTGGGCCTATTTCTGTAAATGCGCCTAATCGTGTAAGAAGGCTGCAACTGCTTCTAATCATATGAAACATCATGCGCCTAATTCCGCGTGGCGCCTAATCGTGTAGAAAAATTGCTCCAAGTTGTGGAAATGCGCCTATTCGTGTAGTAGATTTGCTCCTAACTGTGGAAATGCGCCGATTCGTGTAAGAAATATACGTCTAATCGTGGAAGCGCGCTTATTCGTGGAGACCATTTTGCGCCTAATTATGCGTTGCGCCTAGTCGTGTAGAAAATTTGTGTCTAACTGTCGAAATGCGCCTAATCGTGTATAGAGGCTGCGCCTAAACGTGCAGTCATGACAACGACCTAATATAGAGCAGGAATACGGATTTGAAAGATTGGAACATCATGATGGGCGGCTAGAATATAACTCCAATCCTGACAGTTATTTATTGAATTGCTGTGCCTTTACCGAATTCAAGATTTTTGACTGTATTTGTGGAAAAATACTAAACCTCAAGAACAGTTCAAGGATATCGGATATAATCTGTTCTAAAACCGTGCTCTGATTCATCATTTCATTTTCGGTGATAATGCTGCAAAAGGACGTAACAGCATTGAAATGACCATGATGAAATGTTTCCGAAATCGGTCAATTTCAACCCATACAAAGTAATGAAAATGTAGATATGGGGATGCAGATCTTCCCCTCGTGTGTGTATAAGTGACAGCGTTGAAACGGGATGTTTTTGTGATCCTTAGAGATAGTTCTCGCGAGAGTTGGGGTAAGGTATTTGATATGCTAAACTTGGACTTTTCCAATTTTTTCCAGCGATCGATGAAAATCCTGCACTTCAATTTTGAAAATTTGAATTCGCTAATCAAAAGTCGAAACAGCCAACATTGCAAATGGTTACCCACGCAAGAGCCTGTGTAATGAGCTGTCATATCTCGCAAAACTATCTGTGTATTAAAGGGAGACAACTAAAGTAGTAGGGAAATGTTAAATTTCCCAGAAATTTCGGGGCGCTTGGATGTGGGCGCGCCCGCGCATTCGTGACTTCCGGTCACGTGACTTCCGGAAGACGTCACCACCGCCAAATTTTCTTTCGAGAAATGATCCAGTGGACACGGTGGCAGTGACGTCATACGGTGACGTCACCACTGTGTGTGTGTACGTGACTGCACGCCGGTGGGGTGGATTACACGAACTGATGGCGTCATCCTGGACAAGTTTGACGGAACTCGCCTAATGGGAGTGACGTCATCAATCCGTATTATACGTTCTCATGTCTTGTAGCGCCCCAATGTATGCTAAGGGACGACAACTCGACATATATTCCGTAGGATGACTGTATCGCATCACCACCTGTATAATACGGGGAGACAACTCATTCTATAGCCAACATTTGAAGCGTTGAAGCGCCCGCCCTATAAGCGTTGAATGGTTTCCGCCACCCGCACTTGAAGCGTTGATTCGTTTTCGCCGCTGGGTGTCGAGGGGTGTCTTCACGCCTCCACACCTCAGGTCCCTGAAACAGAGGAGGAAGAGTGGACCTGAAGTGATCCTGAAGCGCCGAAGCGTTGAAGCGTTCAGACGCTTGGCGTCAATCGTGGCAGCTGTTTGCTGAACTGGCTCCGGCTCTCGTTTGGTGCAAATCCCATGTCGCTCACCACAATTGTTCTCCATTTACCGCATGCGCATTCAATCGTGCGCTTGCGCGTCCAGCTCGACCTGGCAGGTTTAGACAGGAGGCATTCCGCTGTTCTCATTGGTTGTTGATTGGATCAATCAGATCGCAAGATTTTCCCCGGCCAACAAATAGATCGCTACAGCGCTATGAACACCAGTTCAGCACACAACTGCCATGATTGACGTCAAGCGTCTGACGGCTTCAACGCTTCGGCGCTTCAGGTCCACTCTTCCTCTGTTTCAGGGACCCGAGGTGTTGAGGCCTCTAGACAACCTTCGACGCCCAGCGGCGAAAATGAATGAACGTTTCAAGTCCGGGTTGCGAAAACAATTCAACGCTTCAAATGCTGGCTATAGGATGAGTTGTCTCCCCGTAGTATACAGGTGGTGCTGCAATACAGTCGTCCTACGGAATATATGTCGAGTTGTCGCCCCTTTTCATACATTGTGGCGCTACAAGACATGACAGCTTATTATACGGTCTGATGACGTCACTCGCATGAGGGGAGTTCCCACAAACTTTTTCAGGATGACGCGATCAGTTTGTGTAATCCACCCCAACCGGCGTGCAGTCACGCACACACACACTGATGACGTCAACGTATGACGACACTGCCACCGTGATCCCTGGGTCACGTCTCGAAAGAAAATTTGGCGGCAGTGACATTTTCCGGAAGTCACGTGACCGGAAGTCGCGCCTGGGCAGGCGCGCCCACACCCAAGCACCCCGGCAATTTAACATTTTCCTACTATTTGAGTTGTCTCCATTTAATCTACAGATGATGCTGCGAGACATGGCAGTGTGACTAACGTCACAGGACCTACGAAGTACAGTAGGCATTAGGACTCGAACGCGAACTGAACTCTTGGAAATCTCCACCCTCAGTTGAAATCCTGCCTATATTAAGATGGGCACCGCCCAAGTCAGAATCGCCAGTGATTTTCATCAAAAATCACCAGAAATGTTCATCAAAAGTAGGTCAGCTCAGAACTTGTTGGTAACAGTCTCCTAATGCGCCTTCATTCCAAAAATAAATAACGATCGCCGATTCAATTTTACAATTTTTTAATTAAAGGAAACAGATTGAATAATATAGGTTCAGTAGATTTCAAGCTTTCTTTAATGGTTTTCAGTGCCCTTGTCCAGGATCAAAACAACTTTTTGAATCACATTATTTTCCCAACAATACACCAAATTTTTATATATAGTACTATGGTAGAAAGGTAGCATTTATGTAGTTTACGGTAATTCAACTCAAGACCAACGCCTTCTATGCACAAGATAATAATGATTCTATGTCATTCTCCTGAGCATAACCGGTACAAAGACGAATGAATAGCGTCTCTACATCACGTTGTTATCTAGATATATGAGACAACACATTTTGGGCATCGGCAATCTGATGAATGTACTATTCCGGTTTTCTTGTTTCACATTATATTCTATGGCGGTTGATCGGTGATTTTCTTCATTGATAAACGTTAAACCCCCTCAGCTTCGTTGTGTGAATCGGAATTGCATTGCTGTGACATACCAACACACTCCGTGGCAGTGATTCTGTATCCCCTAATCAAGGGATCAAAATGGATCAAGATTTGAAATGACAAGAGAAATTTAGAAATATTTTGTTTACACATGTAATTTTTTGTTCAAATTATATCCAAGTGTGATATATAGTCAATGTTCAAGAGGTACAAAAAAAACCCCAAAGTATGTCCTCATATTTCCACATCCATGCCAAGAAATACTGCATTGAAAAGGGTCCATTTAGCCTATCCTGTTTTATCGCTTTAATCAGCAAATGGCGGGGTCATATTTCTGCTGTCAAAATTGTATTTCCCTCCAAAGTCTTAACCCTTGAATCCAAGTCACACTCTCTCTGATGCAAAGTAATGATTGTCCTAACTATCCGATTAGCACATTATGAACATCAATGTTTTCTGCTATATTATTTCAATGATATGGTTTAACAATTTAAGTTATGCAAACAGCGCTGATTGTTTGAGGGTATATGCAGTAGGCCTATGCTGTCGGGCAATTGTGGAATTGTCCCAAATGCACGTTAAGATTAACCTCAGTAATAGGGCCATGTGGCATACAGTGGAGTGTGGATCAATGACAGGGTATTTTTAGCCGGACAGGACTGGGTGGTGGAAACTGATACTCATTAAACGCGATAAAACGCTGGAGCAAAACGGACCACAGTTTTCTTGGCATGATGATCAAAGTTACTTTATCTAGTTAAATTCTACCCAAAGAAAATAAATTAAGACCCTTTAAACAGCCGTCCTGGCTTTGTTTCATCCTCAGTAAACTGTTATCATTGTTGCTCACACAGACTAATCTGAAGGATGATACCACATCTTTCTTTCTTCTGCTGGGTTATTGCACCAGACTGACTTAATTGGTTGATGTAGGATACTTCACCATCAGTGGGTAATTTGACCTGAATTTGAAGCCAATGTGGTCAATGATGAAATGTTTGGATGTGAAATAGGATACACGTTAAAGGCTACAGTTTACATATATCTATAACAATATACTGAAGTGTTAATTATAAATCTAATTTTAATCAGAATTATTTCAGATCAGAACTTGCTGGTAAGAATGCCCTAATGCACGTTCATGCCAAAAATAAAGGTTCTAATGTCAATGGTTCTCCTTATTTTGCCGACGAAAGGATTCGTATGGACTGACTGACTGACTGACTGACTCATTACCGGACAATTTGCGATCTGTAGCCTACTTCGTAGGAATATGACAGCTCATTATACAGGCTCTTGTGCGGATCACCATTTGCAATGTTGGCTGTTTCGACTTTTGGTAAGTGCAGGATTTGCATCGGCCGGTGGAAAAAATTGGAAAAGTCCAAGTTGAGCATATCAAATACCTTATCTCAACTCTCGCGAGAACTATCTCTAAGGATCACAAAAACAGTGGCGGACATCTCGTTTCAACGCTTTCACTTATACACACACAAAGGGAAGATCCGCTTCCTCATATCTACATTTTTATTACTTTGTATGGGTTGAAATTTGCGGATTTCGGAAATATTTCATCATGGTCATTTCAACGCTTTTACGTCCTTTTGCAGCATTATCTTCGAAAATGAAATGATGAATCAGAGCACGGTTTCAGAACAGATTATATCCGATATCCTTGAACTGTTCTTGAGGTTTAGTAGCTTTTCACAAATACAGTCGAAAACTTGAATTCGGGATGGGCACAGCAATTCAATAAATAACTGTTTGGCTTGGAGTTACATGTATATTCTAGCCGCCCATCATGATGTTCCAATCTTCAAATCCGTATTCTTGCTCTATATTAGGTCGTTGTCATGACTACACGTTTAGGCGCAGCCTCTATACAAGATTAGGCGCATTTCCACAATTAGACGCGAATTTTCTACACGATTAAGCGCAAAGCATAATTAGATGCAAAATGATTTCCACGAATAAGCGCGATTTCACGCTTAGACGCATATTTCTTACACGAATAGGCGCATTTCCACAATTAGAAACAAATCTCCTACACGAATAGGCGCATTTCCACAATTAGGAGCAAATTTTTTACACGATTAGGCGCGACGCAGAATTAGGCGCAAGATGGTTCATATGATTTGGAGCAGTTGCATGATTAAACGCAGCCTCCTTACACGAATAGGCGCATTTACACAAATAGGCGCAAAATCCGTACACGATTAGTCGCATTTCCACCACTAAGCACAAATTTTGTACACGATTAGTCGCAGTTCCACCATTAAGCGCAAATTTTCTACACGATTAGGCGCAACACGTTATTAGGCGCAATTTCTTTACACGATTTAGCGCTGACACGATTAGGCCTCCCACAACCCTCAGTTGTGCGATCCTGACAAAGTTCCATGAAATTTGGACCGACACTTGCCGTTCAATGATGACATATAGACCTATCCAGGCTAAGACATGTTATCTGCTTTCTTCAGGTTTCCGGCTACTGAACTTACCTGAACAACCTGGTAAGTAACCATCTTCAGAGGACTCTCCCGGGGGACAGGGCTCTTTGGCACCTGCAATAACACAAGATTTCTGGTGAATATATGGTTGTAAAATTCCCAAAAGATATAGCTATCGGATAATAATTTGATACGACACACGTTAGATATCGAATCCCAACAATATGATTGGCCAATGCAGTATACCAAACATATACACTCTTTTTTAGGTGAGAAACTCCGTAAGGTAAAACCTTTATGGGGAGATATATCAAAGCTTTAGCTCCGTAAGGTAAAACCGTTATGGGGAGATATATCAAAGCTTTAGCTTAATCTTTCTTACGTTTATCTCCTTCGGACATCCATGCCTGGATCGCAGCTGATTCTAGCCGCTCTTCTTGTTCTGTGTAATTGTAAGAGCACTGCTCCACAGACACACATAAATGGGCATGTTTTTCCAGTATAGTTGCGGTATACAGTGGAACATACAACATTACTGATGGTGTAGTTAGTTAGTTAGATATCGACTATTACAATCGTCTTCCATACACTAGACACCGTCAGTTCCGGTGATCGTTTGTCTTATTGTGTTTTTTTCGGTGGCGATAGAGTTTGGATAAATCAGATCATTGTTCCTTTGGTGTGTTGTTACTTGGCGATGTTGGTTAATACTGCCTACTTATAATTGCAGTATAAATAAGCAATCATTTTAATCTTATATCATATACGATTATGAACCACCGCTATTTTTTCAAATTACCTTTCAAGAAACGAGGCCGTTCAGAATAAATAAATAAATAAAAACAACCAAACGAAAAGTAATATATCGTAGAAACTGGCTAGACTTGTACGAAATTGCTAACACTTACGGCAGGAATAACGGTGTATTTTCATCTTTCAAATGTTATCTCATACTAAACTGCAGGCTTCCCCTCAGCCGTTAGCGTTATGTAAGCGGGTGCCTCGTCTGCCAACAACCGACCGACATTGTTCATAATTTCATCAATGAGTCTCGATCAATGGAAAGCTGCAACCGACCCGACTACCTCTTTTGTGAGCGGCGTGTTTGACTTCTCCTCCAGAGACAAAGGAATCATCCACCCGATTACTAGTACAATGAACAATTTACACATATTTACACATATTTACCAAACCTAACGAAAACAGACCGACGAACATGTACATGTACATAGACGATTCTTCTTTTCTTCTTTTTATATCTCTCTTTGCTTTCTCCTTGTTATTTATTTATTCTAAAATATAAAGATCTTGGACGAACTAAAATATGTACTGTGAAATTTAAATGAAACATTTGAGTTGATGGGTCCCAAAATCCGTATGGGAAGCGGTCCTTGAAGATGTAATCGGCCTCAAATGTGGGTTGAAATCGATGTCTCTCAAACTCAGCGAAATTGACATATGTTACAAAAGGAACAAAATGGCAGGTACAATAGGCACAAAATTTGACCACAAAAAAACTTAACTTTTTTCTACCATTCACCATGTTCACGAGAAAATACAAGAATTCGATCTTTAAAATATTGTTTATTTGTTCACGGCCGTGTCAACAGGCGTATACACGTGTGGTGCATTCTACCAACGTATGCTATGCGACATTCCCGAACCGTAGGCACGAGCCATGGCGTTATCCCATAGCTGCAGCTGTACATTATTCAGATTCGTGAGCGTCGCTACGGCACGCATACGTCACGCAATGACGTCATTTTCCTCTCCGCGTACAACACACACTCAATGGCGAAACAGAAAACCCGTCGAAGCGAGCAGAGTTTCAAATTTCTCTGACAAGATATTCTTGCATTCGTTGTATATTGGCGATCCCACTATCATCAAATATAGTACATATGATGCTTTAGCAAACTTCGCTGCTGAATAATGCACAGGGGAGAGTTTATAAAATCCATCCATTTTAAGGCTGATTACATTTTTAAACTACAATTTCAATCAAATAATATCCTTCAGAGTGGCACTCAGTGAGCAGTTTTGAATTATAGGTGTGGAGCAGCAGTGTCTCGAAACCTCAAGAACATATACTTTTGAGGTCTGTAATCGAAATTATGTTTATTCTATATCATGGTGCAACACTAATCAGACAAACTAATAGGTGTACCATATGAAGGAATGTTTCGTTGTATATGTTATTCAGTTAGTTGGTTAGTTGACCGTTACCTGAATGTAACTCGATAATGATGCCATATATTTGTAGCTAAAAAAAATTCCATACCTGCATTGAGCCGAGCAACTCGAGTGACTCTGTCGAACGCGATTGAGAGATCGTCTGCAACAGACTAACTATAAATGAAACCCCGTCGATTTCGTACGCACCCCCCCCCCCCACACACATCCCCCATGCGCAATACTGTGAGAATATAGGAACACTTGCAAAAAGTTGCATAACGAAAGTGATGGTGATTATCCCATCTTTGGGAGTGCAGCTTGTCTATTGCCGTATGTCTACCAAGTATGGGAGATATTTTTCAGAATAGGAACCATCATATAGCTTCTTGTAATTCGGGTATAAATAATGCGCAGTGGGGAGCGGAGATACTTCTGAAAATATTTGCTATCAGCGGTGCAACCAGGTAATAATGCCCATGCATATTTATTCCTGAATTGATATCCTGTGTTTTGCTGCATAAATTTGTTCTTGATTAGCTATATTTTACAACGGAATATCACAGCAGCTTAAAGTGATGCACGTAACATAAGGCGATTTCGGAAAATATTTCAGTTCACAATGAAAACTTCATCACGCAAATGGATGAAGGCGTAACGACGGGCGTTGACGGGCGTCACTGCATTTCGATGAATTAGTGTCAATTCCATTCCTGAAGATGATCGGACATTCCCAAAAGATGTCCCACCATGCACCTGCGATGTCAGACTGACGTATGTGGTCAGTATCCATAAACGACGGACAGGCGTTGGCGGGCTTCTTGTCTTGGCGTTGTGTCTTGTTGGATGTTTACCTTTTCAGAGAGATATTACCATGATACAATACAATACTAACACATCCAACAAGGTGTATGTATCAAAGCATTCACACAAATTAGACACACAAGGTTCATGTTCTCTTAGCAGTCTTGGATTATCAGCCAACAAGCAATATGTTCTGATGTATTACCTCTCTCCCCCACGTGTGTTTTATTGGTCTAGAATCACAGCGATGTCTGTATGCATCTTGAGCTACACATCCGACAAAGTGTATGCCAAATGTCAGTTTGAAGTTCATCTTAGAAATTCAGGTCAGTTTATGTTAAAATATTTGGACTACTAGGAAGCTTGCATTGTAATACATGTAATAGAACCGAAGTAAAACCTGAACGAAGCAGCCCAATATTCAACGTAACAGGTAAGCTATTTCGTCAACTGCTTGGAGTAAATATTATTCTCTCCTCGCTCATGCAATTCATGCAAAGTTAAAGTGGATTGAAATCCTCACTGATTGGCCGATTTGATGTGCCGTCCCAATTAATGCCATAATACGGTCTTCAATTTTGTGAATTGATTCGCACACACGTTTTCAAAATTTTGTATGTTCTATGAATATTAGAATAACGAGATTCCAATTAAAACTATATTATTCGTGCGAGTCTAAATTAGATGGAACGTTCTCTCTAAGAATCAGCATGTACGTATATGAACAGACTGGCATCGACTTTCTGAAGGATTAAGCTCGGACCTCGTAGAAAACACTCCTTATTTGAAACTTGAGATTTTGTGCTTCTTCGTAGGCATGCTTGGTGCTGTAATGCTGTAATGTTGCAGTTCAAGTCAAATATCTGCACTCTGGGTTGATCAATCTGTTCCCAATCATGTGCATATAAACGGTCACAGGGCTAATCGTCGTTGAAACTTTATATCTCAGCACGAGCTACGAGAGCTAATTCGACAATTCACAATTTTGCTTAAGTACGGGGCAGTGCTTATTTGTATCCATACAAACTATACATTTTCTGAAAGACCTTTATTCAAGGAATTTAGATAAATCAATGGATTTCTCGAATTTATTACGAGAATCGATTTATTTAAAGATAAATTATGTCATTTAGAAAAGTATAGTCCTCAAAATCACGCGCTAATAACTCTCTCGGTTTTCATCAAACAAACCATTATTTTTTGGAATAATGAACTTTACCATTTCAATAAAATTAAATTCCCTCAGTTTTTTTAGTTAGGGCCTAGAAGTTATTTTATCGTCGTGCAAAGTTGAAAGATTGAAAAAATCTACAAACACTCTACTTCTCTCCACTACGTCATGAATAATTCTTGAACAGGGCGAAACTTATAAACTTTGAGGCAATCTTTTGAAGATCTACATGATTGGAATATTGTGTCCAAAGTTCATGTTTGTACATCAAATAACAAGAGAGAAATTAGAACGGGGAAAAACACTTTTTGGCGAAAAACTAAACGGAGAAAACGGCCAAAAACCAATCAGTACCTACTGCACCACGAATGGCTTGAGTTTTAATAAGTCATGTTTTTTTTACTACAATGCAATAATTTTCATAATTTCTTATTCCCCCAACTTGTAAGCTTAAATGTGTACTCTGGTATAAGACAAAAAAAATCGACATTTTGAATCTTCGACCCGATACAGTAACTTGAAGGCGAGTCATGTGACATAATCAACGATACCCAAACATACACATGTTTATGATAGATAATATTTGCATCTATGTATATGTCAGACTGGTCTTTACATAATATGTTCACATACCTTTGAACCTAAATTCATATATATGCACACCCGAATTTGAATATAGTCTAAATCCCACTTACATGCAGTGGAAAATCATTACGTCACCATGCCGATATCCACTCAGAATATCCGATTTGCCGGTAAGTTCTGTAACTGATTAATATATGTCGATAAATGAACTACTTTGAAATTATTAAACATCGCAGTATATACATTGATTTGATATGGGCATTGTAAAAGTGGATATATGTTCTGTCAGGTATTCAAACTGGCTGTCTGTGTTCGGCTGGAAGTTCGGTACGGTAGAGAAAAATATGGTATGTGTCAATTGTTTATTGTAGCCACGTCGAATTACAGCTTTTCTTGAAGAATATGCTGTGATATCGTAATGCGGCAAAGACGCGAAAAGATGAAAACAAAACCGTACTCTACCAACTGAATTCATGTACAACACCCCCTCACCCCAACATCTAACAACTACTGATGTGACGAAGCCGTTAGCTATCTCAAATAACGGTAGTTGATAGACGAGAATCCATTGCGTAGCTAATTGAAAATCTTTACAACAAAACATGATTTCAATATGATTGGTGTGCACGCAATGTTTTTATTGCAAACTGGACGATGAACAGAACATTGACGGACTGAAGAGCGCAAATGACGAACGAAACGACGAAGAAAACAAAATGACTGAATGCCGATTACCGTTCGGTTGATCTTTAAACGAATACCGATGAGTGTTGAACGAAGACCGATGACCCTTGAACGAAGACCGATAACTGAAGAACGAAGACCGATGACTCTTAAACGAAGACCGATGACTCTTGATCGAACCAGATATATCGGAACGAAAACACCGCAATAAAAATGGACAGAAGAATTCAGTTGGGTCTATAAAAGGAAATATTTTATATGTTTGTCGATAATATATATTTTTCAATGCATATTAATGTTTCAGCGAATACAAACGAACATATTCATAAGCCGACATCTAGCCTATGTTGAAGTATACAGGTCTTGTCCCCCCCCCCACCTCAGCAACGGTGTGAACTGTCAAACGCTCATATCTTGTTCTCGCTTGGGCTTGGCTAGATTAGTCGGGGGAGCTGGGTGGAGCCCAGTAACACCTTTAAATATGGTTAACAGACCAGAACACAAAGTAGTACAGTGACAATGATGCGGCAATGATGAAATTATACGTACATCGCACATCAACTGAAGCAGTAGCAAATAAAAGTGTGAGTAAAACAATGGGCAACCGAGACGAATTCTTGGGAAATTGAATACTGAAAGATTTAAAGATTGAAGATGAGTCAATAAATATTGAAACGTAGAAAATAAATAGGTTCAGGTTATGAAAATTAGGATAGAATTCACTCAATAGTGAAAAATAGTGAGAAGGATAGAAGCGACAAAGGCGTTCTCTCCCAATAAGTATTGGGACACAGGGAGCATGAGAAATATATCGCTGAAATTATGCACTGACCCGGAAGTGATAACTCTGATCTCATGCCAGTTACGCCTTTGACGGTATTGGATAAGTAGTCTCCCTTTAATAGACCTGCATTAGCCTTACTTTCGGTTTGCATACCATTGCGTGAGAAAAAAGTCTACAAATCGGCAACTGGGTCAATATTTTTCACGAGTTATACATCCAAATACTCACCGAAGCAATATGCAGCTGGGCAAGACGTTGTAGGTACCAGATAATACACATTGTACGTATCGCAATTTTTCACTCTGATGTTGAATGTCTCGGCGCAAATGTTGGATGAGTCAACTCTGCAGGCAATTCGGTCAACAATCTCGTTACTTGACAACGGAAGATTACCTGAAATTTAAAACCATTTGATATGGTGTATGCGTAAATCATGTGCTCACTCACTCTTTGCCCTCCACCAAGAAATTATTGTAAACATGTCTGTTCTATTATTTCACTCCAATGTCGTGGTTTGTTATCAAACTGCATATATCTCAGGCTAATATCAAACAGGTATACTATTGAAAAGGTCAAAATTCTACACCACTGAGGATAAAAAAAAAAACAGGAAACCTTTGAAAATCACGTGTTTTTATGAGTGAATACATTAGCGTGACGTGATGTGTCTGGTACACAGATTGTGGTAGGGATGTCACCGGTCAAGGTCACTGACCACCAGCCGTAATTTTCGAACGGGGATACCCACTTGGGCAGCCACAATGAAACAGAGTTCAGATCGCTCGAAATTGGAAATTTGGGAGAAGGTTGTAAGATTGACGCCATACTGCAAGTGTATTTGACAGTACAGTTCAAGCAAGAAATTGTAGTTGAATAGTTTCCACGTGATTTTTGCATCCAATGTTCGTCTCCCTTGTTATGTTTTAGAATACCAAACAAGAACAAATCATTCGCGAGATACACTGTGTGCAATTCCCACACCACTAAAGCTCCTCGACAAGTCTGTATCAACACCACAGGTCACTGTAACGCGTATGACTCACCACTTTCGTTTATTATTAAGGGGTACAATTATTGTAATGGGTTCAATTGGTGATAACGGTTGTCTGCAAGATAATCGGACTGAATGAATCGGATATGACTCAATAATTTGTGTGGATCTTTTAGTAGAGCTCAAAGTGCTAGCGTACATGTTTAAAACAAGGTTTGAAGTCACGACGATAGTTACCATTTAGCCAAATGGGATACCCAGTATCACAAGCTCCTATAGGTGGTGGGGACATCGTCATGTCTTTGCCATGATCGTTGAAAATGCGATACCAACCAGGTATCAATGCGATGTCACAAATAGGGATTGACCTTGGCTCATCCACACCTTTCTTGTACAAGGCGTTCCGCTTCTCGGCATTTGTAATCGCTGTATACTCGGTGCAAGGATCAACTGAAAAAAAATAATAACCAACCACATTTACTTATCCATGTACACTTTAAGGTTCGACTTTTCCGACAGTCTTCCCGAATTCCTCTGTCTAATATTAAACTAAATTACACGCAACTTTTTAGGTTGGAGGAGAACAATTGAATTTGTGTTTCTTTATATGAAATTTAAAAGGTTTCTATTTTTCCTGAGATGCACCAGGAATGTGAACCTATTTTTTGGCGTACTATTGATATACGTACGCAATTTATAGCTAAATGAACCTACCAGTACCAAACAATAGTGTTGGATACGAAAATTAAGCTTTTCAAACTCATGGCGGCCGGTTGAAGTAGGAGCTATCATGGATTACCGGGGCAGATTTGAAGTGTCCAGCGTGTACCAACGCTTTAACCCTACCTGGCCTTGGGGGGGGGGGGGGAAGTGCCCCCCTAGTGAACTTTTCTCTGTTGCTCCGAAACGACAAAACCGAGGAGGCTGAAACTTGGTAACTTTTAAGCTTATCTTATTGGGGTCATTTTGAGCCTATTTTCATATACTCCCGGGAAGAGGATCATGGGTAAATTCAAAATGGCGGCCATGTGGTATCCGCGAAAGTCGTGTTTTTCAATCTTTTCGCTCGATTTCTTCACATTTTCCTTGCCTAAAAGGCCTTGAAAGTATTTTATTTATGCAAAACTAATTATTCTATATTTTATTTGATTTTTTTCGAGAGAAAAATCGGAAAAATGAAAATTTCGAAAAATCGACCCCAAAAAGGCCCCAAAAATGACTTCCGAGAAGATGACGGCCATCTCGGATTTTTTTACATTTCCCGGTAGAGCTTGAACCAAAGATACTGTGTGGTAAGTTTCAGCGCTCTAGTCTTAGTGGTAGAGAAAATATATAGGGGGGGGTTACTATTCGCCCCCCCCCAGGCTGCGATACACCCCAAATCGCCCAGGCCAGATAGGGTTAACCTCACTTCATTCACACCTGACATATTGGCAAACAATATAAACAATTGAGAAGATTTGGACTGGGATACAAACAGCCTACAACAAACTAAACCTGTCCGTGAACTGGTTTGAAGAAATATCATAAATATTAGAAAACCGCTTCTCACGCACCCACGCACACATGGGTTCGCTGTTTTCTCCATTAAAACATCTACCACGTTTCCCAGATACTTCTAATGAGATTCTGATACGTTTGTTGTTAATTGGATTGCAGTCAGGTAGTAAAGAAAAGGTATTTCCATCCCCATTGTCCTTTGACCTCTAAGTGCACTGTGTTACGTCAGTCCCGGTTGACCTTTGTGAAGGTCACCTCTGGTCATCTGACCGGAATTGCATGTGCACAATAAACACCGATGTACAGGATCAACGGGCACTTCCGGTCACGCGATCCGGAGTGACACTAACAAAGCACAACCAGAAGTGACGTCACACAATGCACTCAGGGATCAAAGACCAATCGGCGTCGAATTAATATTTCTCTATACACGATTGGTGGGATTCTAGCTACGAACGGAAAGCTATGCGTGTCTAATGGGCCAATGGCTGTGCAAGAAAACGGACCAATGTCTGTCTGAAAAAAAAAAGCAATCAGATTCTCGTAGACAAAACACTTTTCGTGACAGAGAACACATTAAAACAGTTATATTCCCTTCACACACAATATAGACAAGTGGTATACCCCTATATCAGGTATATATAAAAACATAAAGGAGGATGTAAGAATGTTCTAAGTGTTCCTGTCCGGCGTCCTCGATAACCGTCACGTCGCCTTTTGAAAACGCGACGTCGTCTTTTAAAAAACACTACGTCGCGTTTTAAAACGCGACGTCGCGTTTCTTTCCTGTCTTTTAACATTGCCAAACAAGACGTGGGTGAGACACGACGTCGCCTTTTGAAAACGCGACGTCGAGTTCCGTTGTGTCGAGTTTTACAATGCAAAAACATAGGAAAGAAACGCGACGTCGTGTTTTCCAAAAGGCGACGTCGTGTTTTAAAAACGCGACGTCGCGTTTCGAAACACGACGTCGCGTTTCAAAAGGCGACGTCGCGTTTCAAAAGGCGACGTCGCGTTTTGAAAAGGCGACGGAAACTTGGCACAAATAGAACACCATAGCTCCTCGGCCGATAGCACTCTCATGGGTTGATGTATCTTTCCAAAGATGCGGCACACCGCTTGTTTGGCATATGGTGCTTAGGGCCAAAAAAAAGTAGTCTGACTCCCCATATCGACATTCGTAGTGTAAAGCGGTTTGTGGCTGAGACATCGCCCATTCGTGTCCATCCTGGCTGTCGTTTTCAGCTTTGGAGAGCGATTTGCATCAGTCGCATTATCAGTAGTACGGTGTTGTATTCAGTCATCTGATATACATGTAACGCCTCCAACTATGGTAAATTGCTATGTTGCGTAGGCCTTGTTGTGTTCGAAAATGTATTATTTCGGTGTATCAGCCGAGCCTGGAAGTCAGCTTTATGTAGGAAAAAATCGGAATGATTTAATTGGTTCCAATTTCTGGGAAGCGATTCTAGTGACGGAAAAGACTTCTCTCTTGCTTCTCTCCTAGCACATCCATTGGTCCATCTTCTGATCCATCGAATAGGTCCGTCAGACCGAGTGGTATAGCTCACCGTGTGTCGCTAGAATCTCTTCAAGCTTTAACCCAAAATTGTATGGAATGACATTATAGGCACGTAATATATATAACTTTTTAGAAGCTCGTTGTATGCAGATGGGCAATTGTCAGTGGAAAGTTCCGAGACAAACCGAACAAACTTCACAGAGTTCTCAGTTTTGCTCTATCCTAGTACAGGCTAAATACCATTGTATAATATACCTGTACACATATAACATTTGTGGGCATTTGATCGATTTGGCTGCCACTGTAGAGTACGACTGAAAGAGTCTCGGGGTTGTTGCTTGAAATTCGCCAAAGGCGGGCCTGTGGTAGACGTTTTGGGATTAGGATTTGGGATATAATATTGAAGTAACCCTGGTGCAGAATCAGAATGGTGTGTGTGTTTTTTTTTTACGGTAAGTGATGTTACAGTGCGCAAGCAGTCATGAAATTGTAGAGAAATATGGATTTTCGAGATATGCGGGAGGTGATTGGGCGATATATGAGAATGTATATATAGACTGGAAACTCACGAAAACACGCGTATCGACCAGAAGACTGGAAAGACTTTCTCATAATCGGTCGTCCAGGGCATCGTCTTAAAGGTCTCGGGTTGTAGACTACGACTGCCGTGGGTTTTTTCGAAGTGCGCCATGGTGTGCATAGCCAATCGTGGAGTAGTAACAAGATGATATTTTGGGGCTACGCAGGAACGTGTTTTAACCATAGGTGAAAGATCCTTCCTCTAAATTGGTCGCGTAGGCTATCACATTGAATCTCTCGTGATGTAGACTAGGAATAAGGTGGTGCCAGTACCACGTGGCTGCAACGTTATCACGAGTAGAGAAAGCACTGGGTCGCTCGGAAACGCACATCCCTATACACTAAACTTTATAGGTAGGCAGGTTAAGGTGAATGCGCCCTCCGTACGTACAGTGTCCTGGGCCAGGAAATTATACAAACAAGTGCAGCCAGAGAGAGGGTTATTCGGAGAGGCACAGGGGCGTGTTTTGGGGAGAGGTGGGCCTTATTGGAACCAATTGTGGCGTACAGAGTGTGGTATTGACGGAATTGATGGAAGATAACTGGGGTGATACATACACGCGCACTTGGTGAGTAGTAGAGAAAGTGCTCTTTCGGACGAACGCAAGGGAGAGATTGTGTGTTTTTCACCATATGTGTCACAAATGTGGCGTGCTTGTTATTCTACTGAAGCTCTCATCGGATAGAGATATGCTGGGGGTGATGCATGCATGCGCGCTCGAGGAGTAGAGGAAAAGGGGCATTGTCGGTGTGGGCGGATGGCCCCTCATGTCAATTCTTGAATATTCTTTTAGTACCGCACCATATCGTAGTGTCCGGCAAACGTACGTTAACGTTAGCCAACGCCTAATTTAACGATGCAACGCCATGAAATGGACGCCCGTAGTTACGAATTAACGATCGTGTTGACGTCTTTACGCACATCTTAACGCCTTAAAACCCTATCACAGGCAACGAACAGTCGCCCATATATGCTGGCTGATTTGACTTGCTGAATTGGCTCTTTTTATCTTGGATAGCTGAATGGAGATGTAGTAGTTATATATTTTGTGTAAGCGTGAACTTAAACTATTCCGTTGTCACTTTAAAATGTATGAGTTTTTGCCTCTTGTTGCGGCATGGAAATAAACAGAAAGGAGAACATATTCGCTTGTCCTCTCACTCAAAGATTGAGTGAATGATCTTTTTCTTGTATGAAAAAATGTGATTTTTAGTCAACCGCAGCTGCAGCTTACAGGAAACATTAATTTGATTATACCTTCAATTGCGGTGTCTTCAATGTCTGTGAAAAGAACATATTTCAATGATTCACACCTCGAAAATGTTGAGTGCCCACGACCTGCGTGTATAGGTATCATTAGCCCGAATAGTTCCAAATTGGACTATGTGAGTGACATTTACCGTACTATTTAATGAAACAATGCAAACATTCCGGGGCTTCAATGTCAATATTTTGTTGATTTAAGAAAATACCCCATGGCCATTCTCGTGGAAAACTGCAGCTTACTGTTCAGTGGCCTCATTAGCCATTGATCCTTTCATGAATTTATGTCATCGCCGAAGTGACCTAATGGCCCAAACATATGCTCGCCTGATGGTGACACATGAACAATATACCTTGCAGCCTATAAGGTGTACCACGGTACCAACGGCACCATCAGGCGAGCACATATGCGTGCGATGGTTTCATTTCTGGCGGTGACGAGCGGTGTGGCGTTACAATAGGGCCTGAAGACGGGCGCCAAATGAAATGGTGCACATTTTTCATTGGCGGACTTATAGGTAATTACCTATAAATAGCGTGAAGCGATCCACATTGTCGTAAATGGACCTCAACGGTTATTCGCAAATTAGATTGGACTAACTTCAACTTCGTGGTGATAATATATTAATATACATCTTCACGCTTAAAATTTAGTTAATTCAGTACCAATTTCTCCTGTGATGAATTACCGTAATCATATATACGAACCCGTTTATTAAAGTAAACATGGCGTGAGGATTATTAGTGGCATGGGTTTGACAATACACATACGTTTGTTGATATACCCCAGTAAATGGATTATTATAAACGTGGCATGCATTTATAAATGTGATTGTTATAAATTTAACGAGGTGGCTACATTCTGGTTAAAACTCACACACACATACCATGTGTATTGGCGAACTTAGGGCAATGATCATTAAATACCTTGAATTGTTGATTTATTACTTCGTGTTTTAGTGGAAATATTGAGTTCATTCTTGTTGTGAAGTTGCGTTATAAATGTTCTGTGATTGCCATGCTGACCTGGTTTATGCATTGGTGTGAATCGTGATCATGATATTTCATGAGTTGAGATAAAGAGGTAGGTCTGACAGTCATTATATACGTTTTTTTGTTCTGTGCTGATCACTCTGTCGTTGACTTCATGATGATAGAGCCACAAATTCGCATTTATATTCTGAGTGAAAACTTTTACTGAAAAGATCGCACTACTGTGAATATTGATTCACTAATGATTCACTGTTTTGATTCTGACTTTCTTGATCTAAAATATGAATTGAATCAGAACTTTAAAGACTACGAAACTAACGATATAGCTTGGAGTGGAAAGCTAGAAAAAAATGCAAACCCTTCCCTGTAAGTTGTCGAGACGAGGATGAATTAAACGCAACATTAAAAGGATGGTGGAAGACGATACCGGAGTACTGTCAAGAAGCCATATGATCCCACTGACAAATATACTGACTGAATTTTTCTAAGAATATAACAAGAACCAAAGGTCATAATTTGTATCCCTGCCGCGCTTTTATTGTAGCCATTCCTGTGGACGTATTGAATGGCATACCACACGGCCCATAGTACCGGCTTGATCGGTATTAGACACAAATATTCCGGAGCGATGATGAAATAGATCTATCATGTCATCTGTTGAAAGATGATGAAAAATGTGGTAGTAAGAACATTAAGGCGTAGCAACGGGCGTTCAAGCGTAACGACGGGCGTAAATGGGCGTCACTGCCTTTCATTGAATTAGTGCCCATTTCCTGGGATATCTAGAACTAGCAGCGTTAAGTTAGGCGTTGTCGGGAGTTGCACGTTTATCAGATACAAAGCTCTGATGCGGAACGATATGACGTCTCTTTACACTGAATTGTAATTTAGCTCATATTTTAACTGATATCATCATACACTCTTGATATATGTGTATAAGTATTATCCTTCATTACAAAGTATCCTTTACTTACATATCCAATCACCATTGTTTGAACTCTGAATGGGGGATCAGCACAAGCGAAAAAAAAAACCCCAAGGAGAGGTTTCTGCAAAATGCAGAATAAGTCAATGTAAATGATGTCATCTTTTCTCTCTGTAAGTTTGTTCAACGATGACTACAGCTTACTAAATTATTATGATCATGACAATTGTATCAATTGCTGTAAGAATTTAAGTTTAAATGGCTTAAAGACTCCTCCGATTTCCCTATCCTTTTATAATCTGGAATCGAGCATCTGAAATTCTGATTCTGAAATCTAGGTTTGCGCAATTTTAACTCCAATTCTAACTTGTAGGGAAAAACTTTTCCAAACTTTTCCATAAGCCAATTGAACAAGTTGGAAGTGTTTTCAATGAAACGTCAGCTTCATAGCAATAAAGAAGTTGATATGCCTTCTGTATATACACCGACTTGCAGATACCCAACAAAAACATTTACTAGAATTAGGGAGTTATATTTGATGAAAAGATGAGGAGAGCAAATGCTCCCAACCACCTCTATTAAAGAATAGCAGATGAACTAAACTATGCACAATTTCGAATTCACCAAATGAACAGCTGTTAGAAAACTTGTTTGGTTTTGTAGAATCATCGAGCAAAAACTGATCAGGTATCCAAAATCTTGTTGCAAGAGAACTTAGAGCATCTGCGGTCCCTTTTGCTCGAATAGTCCCCTACACCTCTTTACAAATAACTCTATGTGTGCAGTTTATACGATCGACAGTTTAGGGTTGCCCCTTAAAACCTATGGTCAGGTAGTACATTTACCGCATCATCATCTGTCTTAGAGACAATGGTAGTATATAAACTAGAAATAATAATAAAGATTCATTATCACACTAGTTAAGGAAGAACTCATACAGCTAGAATTGGACAAGAGCCCAGAAAGTGAAGACCTCGAATGGCAAGCTATACGGGTGTTCCAAAATAATAAACCTATAAATATAGTGAACCTGTACTCCCCTGGCACTTTAAAAACAATATCACAAAGAGAACTGAACAAAATCACCCCAAAATATGACTCGCCAATCATAATTTGCGGAGATTATAATAGTCATAATCCAATCTGGGACGAAACCTGCACCACGTCAGATGATAGAGGTGAATCAGTAGAAAAATGGTTAGATGACAATAACCTCGTATTTCTGAACTCAGGAGAAGGGACGAGAATAGATATGCGAACCGGTAAACTCACTGCAATTGACCTAACTATAGTCTCTCCCGAACTAGCAGTTAAATCTGAATGGGCAGTTCTACCAGATACATTAGACAGTGACCACTTTCCAATCCTAACCAAATTTAGCATGAAACCAGATTTTGAAAAGACAGACCCTCTCCCACGCTTCCAATACTCGAAGGCAGACTGGGAAAGCTTCCAACACGATTGCAAAAGCCTAATTCGTGACGATCTACTTAGTAATGATATAGAGACTTTCAATGAAAATATAACCAGCAAACTTCTAAACATAGCACAAAGGCATATTCCAGTTACGAATACGCGGCCCAACAAAAATCCAGTGCCTTGGTGGGACCAAGAGTGTGGAAAGAACATCGCAGCAAAGAAAAAAGCACTCAGAAAATTCAAAAAAAGTCGACTCCAGAGTGACCATGAAAGATATAAGGAACTGAAAAGAATAGCAGAAAAAAGCGTCAAAGAAGCCAAATCAAGATGCTGGGAAGATTTTTGCAACACTATCGATACGAAAACTAACTCAAAGAAAGTATGGAATAAAATAAAAAGCATTCAAGGGAAAGCAACTAACACTATACCCGTACTAAACAAAACAAAGAGAATTAATCTCGAAAAGGCAGAATATCTTGCTGAATCATTCGCATCAAACAGTAGCGATAGAAACTTGAAACCAGAATTCAGAAAAACCAAACAAGAAACGACCCTCGAAAATGACACAAATGATTATATAGAAAACTACCTTAACGGAGACTTTACTATCAATGAATACAGAAAAGCTTTACACTCTAAAAAAGAAAGTTCACCCGGCGAAGACAAACTAGGGTATACAATCCTAAAACACCTACCAAACAACACTCAGGAACTAATTCTAAAACTAATTAATGTGAGCTGGAAGACCAAACAGCTCCCGAGCAAATGGAAATCATCTATTGTTATCCCAATACCAAAACCTGGTAAAGACCCATCAGACAGTAGTCATATAGGTCGATCTCACTCACGTCAAATGTATGCAAAATTATGGAAACCATGGTCAAAAACAGACTTGAATATCACATGGAAAGCAACAACCTGTTAAACAAAACACAAAGCGCACATGGAAAGCAACAACCTGTTAAACAAAACACAAAGCGGTTTTCGAAAAAAAAGAAGTACTTTAGACCACATAGCCAGACTCCAACACTCCATCAAAAAGGGTAATGCCAAACACCAATATACATTAGGAATTTTCTTGGATATTGAAAAGGCGTTTGACCTTGTATGGCAGGACGGGATTATCACCCAATTAAACAACCTGGGAATTAAGGGCAGAATACAACACTGGATAAAAAAATTTCTTCATGACCGAAACTTCAAAGTTCGTATTGGTAACACCATATCCATGGACCGCCAGCTAGATAACGGCACCCCACAGGGCAGCGTCATAAGCCCCACCCTTTTTAACATCCTGATTAATGGCCTGGCCAACGAAATTGACACAAAACATCCTGAAATTGAACAATCACTTTTTGCTGACGATGCTGCCATGTGGAAATCTGCTGGCTCGATAAAAAAATTAACAAGTATAATGCAAAGGGTACTGAATACAGTCAGCGATTGGGCCGATAAATGGGGATTCAAATTTTCAGCTGTCAAAACTACCGGTGTGCTATTCTCAAATAAACAGAACACAGACATCACGCTATCACTAGGAGGACAGAAAATCGAGTTTAAGAATAGTGTCAAATACCTAGGTATGATATTCGACATGATATTATGAAAACTCGCTTGGAAAGACCACATTGACCAATTAATTATTCGGTGTAACAAAGACCTGAACCTTATGAGGTGCGTATCGGGTACCAACTGGGGGGCCAATAAACTTAGCTTAATCAAATTATATCAAACACTCATCAGATCCAAAATAGACTATGGTTCAATCGCGTATCAATCAGCATGCAAGACCCATTTGAAAAGGATAGACAGCATTCAGTATTCGGCCTTAAAAATAGCCACCGGGGCGTTCAAAGGAACTCTTTTATGTAGTCTACAAATAGAAACTAATGAAAAACCCTTACATTTAAGACGAGAAGAGCTGTCAATGAAATATGCAGGGAAAACAATAGCCAAGGGCGAAAGCCACCCATGCCACAACATTTTTGGCCCAAAAACCGAATACGAATTCCTAAAAACAAAATGGGAAAAAGACTCTGCACCACTCGGTTACACGATAGAACGATTATTCGAAGAACACGACATTCCAATCTCTCGTATCTCTGACACTGACAAGGTCAATAGACCACCATGGCAACTAATCACATCACACGTGGACACGAATATACATAGCCACATCACCAAACAGGACAACCCAGAGCATATAAGGGTCACTGCCCTCGAATATATTGACACACATTGGAAAAATCGCTTGAAAATATATACAGACGGCTCCAAAAACACAAGTCACAATACAGGTTCTGCATTCGTTATTCCAGAACTTGACATTCACGAAGGTTTCAAACTACCAGACAATATGTCTGTATACACCACTGAATTAGTCGCCATAATCAAGGCCCTCGAATGGGTTCTCCAGAACCGACCGGTTTCCACCGTTATTCTTAGTGATTCCTTAAGCGGACTGGTATCTATAGAGAACTCCAAATCCGACAGCAGACCTGATCTCATACACGAAATAGAAATTCTATGTACACAAATAAGAGACAATGACATTGACGCCATCTTAGCTTGGATTCCCGCCCACGTGGACGTTAGGGGAAACGAAGCCGCCGATAGGACAGCCAAAGACAGTCTCACCAAAACTGCACCTGACGTGCATATAGGACTAGGAACCAAAGAACTGAATTCCATCATTAGAACCAGAATAGATAGTAAATGGGAAAAAGAATGGAACGAAGAAAACCGAGGTAGATGGCTACATAGTATTCTAGATAAGGGGAAAAGACAGAGTTGTGGATTCCAGCTAGACAGCAAACGTGACGACCGCATCATCACAAGATTAAGACTAGGCAAAACCGGACTTAAATCACATCTGTCCATGTTTCTGAAAAACACCTCACCACTCTGTTCCGCATGCAACAATGTAGAAGAAACAATAGAACATGTCCTACTTGAATGCACAAAACACTACCCACAACGCGAGGCACTTAGAAACGAATTAAAAAAACTCAACACTCCCTTAACATTACCAGCGATATTAAACCTAAGCCCCCCATTAGAAAACAGGTATTCAAGTCCTTAATAAATTTTATCAAAACTGCTGGCTATTATTCCAGTATCTAACACTACCCCCGTGCATGCGCATCACTAACTATGTCAGCATTGGCCAAAATTTATCTTTTGGAATCAAATATAGGCGATGTGGGCACCGGAGATACCATGTTCCGTGTGGGCCGGTTGCCACATTAGTCTCAAAAATCGGAGGCCAAGACCAATCAACATCCCTGCGACAATATTGGCCAAAATTTCTCTTTTGGAATAAAATATAGGCAATGTGGGCACCGGAGATACCATGTTCCGTGTGGGCCGGTAACCACATTCGTCTCTAAAACCCAAAGGCCGCTACCAATTCAACAATCAAGGACATAAATCAGTAGCACACATCCAAGAAACAACCACGCACACGAATAATGTCACTCACAAAAATGAATACTAATTTCTTCAATTGTGTTCCCTTATCTCCAACCCTCGTTAACGAATGTTAACCGTCCGGTTTTCTAGCAGGGGCAGAAGACTGGAGGTTATATCAAGCATTCACATTTGGCCTTAATTATAATAATATTGTTATTTATAATATTTAGTACCTAATTAGTTATTGTTATTGTGTGACTTAGATCACGATAGTGCCAGTCGGTGGCAACATATAACACCAGAAAACAAAAAACTACAAACTCTTCTATTCTTTGTAATACAGGCACAGAACACTGAAGAACACAGACGAGGAAGACCAGCATTAAAACAGAACACCGATGACGACAAATATTATAAAACAGCACCATGGTGGACAAGAATAAAAACAGAAGACGGGTGACAATCACAAGAATGCCAACATCGCCGCACAACAAGAAACGTCCAGAAACAGAACACCACATCCTAGACCACACCGACACGCTACCCCATAGATGACACCGAACAGACACCGTAACACAGAATATGTTCCTTTGACTTTCACGCAATATAGGACGTAGACCTGCCGTCCTGTGCCCCAATACACACTCCAAGCAATTGTTACAGGCACAGATTTCTGGAAGAACCCACCCGTTCCCATGAGCGCCGCTAGAAAAGTCGATCAGAAAAATCCTGAAGTCGGCCATGGTTCTCCCAGTTTTTTCTGGACGGCTTTGTGTGTACAAAGGGGTACCAAGACAAAGGAATCATACACGCGATTACAGTGAACTCACAATTACCAGAAAAACTTACCAAACAAAAAACAGAAAGAGACTTACGAACTTGTACATATAGCGATTCTTATTTACCTCTATTTATATCTCCTACTAATCTCTCATTGTTATTTATTATTTACCTATTTATTTATTTATTTATTAACTTAGCGCTGGAAAAGATATTCAATAAACAAAGTAATGTACCGCGAAAGTCAAATAAAACATTGAGTTGATGGGCCGCGAAATCCGAATGGGAAGCGGCCCTTAAACTACAATTTCAATCAATCAAAAGATTCATTTAATCACAGACAAACCATCAGTACACACTGGTTTCCGCGGCAGCCGTGGGCTAAAACTGGTATATATAACAATGCAATAATACAGTACATAAATACAACAAAATATCTAAGGAAGCAGGTGAATATACAATTAAATGTCAATAAAGTAATTAATCGTCGTCTATATATATATATAGGTATAGGATGAAGACAAAAAAAATGTATAAAAATATAGATCTATTAGTCAGAGAAAGAAAACATATCCCATGTAAAACTGTGCACGTTTACACTTAAAACAAGTTAAAGTTTGACAGTGGCGGATGTCACGTTTTATAGTTTGGCACTAGATATACTAAAAGAACATTGATGTAAGTTTGTACGACTGAAAGGGATTCTTAATCTAGTCCAGTTGACAATGCGCTAGATATCTGTTGTATTTGTTTCATAATGCAGAAACCGTACAATCGTCTGGATTAAAAAAACACTACCACAGTTGTCAACATACAAGGGTAAATCATTTACGTAAAATGTGAACACCAGTGGGCCTAAAATGGACCCATGTAGAATACCTTTTGATACTGGAAGACCGCTAGATAATACACCACTGTAGGAAAATACTAAAAACGCTATTTACCTGGTAGCTGAGCACAACCATATGTTGCAAGGAGGATGAAACTAATGGCGAATCTACTGTCGCATATTCGAGCCATTTCTGTTATAACGTAGGACTGGATCGTGAATATGTCGGAAGAAGCGACAAGAAAAGCTTATATAAGAGTTTTGCAGGAAAAATCCGTAACATAAATGTCGTAGCACCTTGAACAGGAAGGAAAATGCTTTCACTTCTTTATCAAAATAACTTGTTTACGCCAACGACGAATAACAGATCAATAAAAATTACGCCCACTTGAGTCAGTGCTTGAGTGGTGGCTCTCTTTGTGAATTGAACTTATCTCGACCGACCGGCTTCAGCAATAATCAGTAGGCGTTTTCTGTCAAAAAACTGATTGATGTCATTCGAAAGAGGAAGCTGTCCACCAAGATTTTGATATTCATTTTGCTATACTCTTCACTGAAGAAAGATAATTAGAAGAATAGGGTCAACTTGTAAACGCCCAAGTATAAGATTGCAACAAAACTCAACCACGACCTGAATCTATCTTAATATCATAATATATTTTTTACGCATTTAGAGTTTATTGGTAAACTTATAAGAGCAAAACTGTATACCTACCGTCTTCTGTTTCGTAAAACCTACAATCTGTAGTCTAATACTTTCACGAAGTTTCCTTTCCAGCCAACCCGTTCACTCGCACGGTCTCATCTCGGTGTGTATGTCCTCTGTTTTCCAGGGTTTCAGTAGTCTCGGGGAAAGGCGAGCAGGCTCTCTTATTAGTTGATATTTAGTCACACACGCATTCTCTTACAGCCGGCAGTTTTCACGTGTTATTCTGAGGCGTACAGTACAGTGCATTAAAGACTTCACGTGTGACGCGATTGTAGCGCGTGTCTAACGCGACTACTCACCCGCGTCAATTAAAGATAGTCCCGACTGAAAGAAAACAAGCGCGCGTCTAAATCGCGAGTATGGAGCGACTATGTTTTTTCCGCGTTTTATCTCCGACGCGGTCATGAAAGACATCGACGCCAGGCGAACTGTTTTCAGCGCGTCGACCAGACAGGCGGGAAATATACACGCGATTTCTCAACGGGTGTGAATTTTGTGTGAAGCGTTCTTCAGTCGACAACCGATGGCAGGGATCAGTTCAGAGGCATTAATGTTTATACTCGTTTCGTTCGCGGTTCGATTCGGTTATTAAAATATGACCGCAAATATTTTTAATCCGACCGAAATATGAATGACTTATGACCAGATTATCATGTTTTGAACGGAGTTTGACTGGAACGAAATGAACGGACCGGATCGAGAATGGAAAGGCTTTCAATTTACGAGAAATAATGAATGAATGAATGAATGAATGAATGAATGCAAAGTTATGCCGGTGGATAAAGTTGAATGACTGACAGAATGGGTTAGAAACCCGTATAGTTAAATGATGTTTACAAAATGTACTGATCGAAATTGTTATAAATACATACATGTAATGTGAACTCCCGGCCAATAGATCCACGTGGTGCGAGGCGGGAAAGGAAGGTTTGACCTCTGAAAATTTGTATACTGGTACTGTGAACGCTTGGCCTAGAGCAAAAGACGTCCTTATTTTGCTGGTTGGAATCAGTGAGGCTTATAACACGTTCAATTGTCATCTCTGCATTAATTACGAGGATTATAAACAAGGAAATAAGAGTCCCCCCGCAGTTCCTGGGAATAGGAATTGGAGGTACATTGTACGCCATTGTAAATGGAATTGACATCGTCAACTCTGCGAACTTTGACCCTGCAGAGCTAAGCCCCGCTGAAAGAGCCGCCTCACGCATCTGACAATCAATATCATTTACGGAGAAAATTGGAAGGTTTTTCTTGTCTTCTTTCCTTTCAATAACTGCCAGAAATTATCCCCCAAAACGTCATAATTATTATTGTTCGGAACTTTCTAAACATTGTATCACAGATGAAATAATCGATTTTTCCTATTTAAGAAATTCATGAAAATCTAAGAAAATTATTTTTTGCTTTGGTTGAATAACTTTTTCTTTCCTCATACTTTTTATTCCCGGACATAAACTTACGCGGTTTTATATAATAAGCAATTTCGCTTATTTTTATTTTAGTGCATCGATGGTATGACTGCAAAAACAAATTAAGAGAATCAAGTTCCATATTATTCTGAATGTTTCAATAAATTTTCAGTGACAAACACACACAAATTCTCTTCTTTCTGAACGTTCGAAATACGACTGACCGTGAGCGCCAATCACCTGGATTTCTTTGTAAAACCGAAAATGAAATTGTAGTTTGAGATCCGCTTCCCATACGGATTTCGCGGCCCATCAACTCAATGTTTTATTTCACGTTACATTTCTTAGTTCATTTAAGATGTTTACAAGCGCTGTATTTTAAAATAAATAAATATACAGGTATCGCGTGGATAGCAACAGTTCAGTGATTTTATGCTCAAATAAAATATATTATACTTCAATCTTCTTATTAATTTAATCTGTTGAACTCTTCGGAGATGTGACCGACACCGTTGTTACTTACCTGCTGTGAAGTAATAATACTGAGGTGTCACATTCAACTCAGTGACGGGGCAAGTGAAAAACAGTTCAGGGGATTAGCGATTCACCTGGTAATCTTTCGCACATTGGGATTATGATAATATTAGCGGCAGGATGAAATAAAGTGTCACAACTTGAGTATACTTTAATAAAATGAAAAGGCAAATCTAAGTGGAAGGGATACCAAGACAAAGGAATCATACACGCGATTACAATGAACTCACAATTACCAGAAAAACTTACCAAAAAAAAAAACAAAACAGAAAGAGACTTACGAACTTGTACATATAGCGATTCTTATTTACCTCTATTTATATCTCCTACTAATTTCTCATTGTTATTTAATATTTACCTATTTATTTATTTATTTATTTATTAACTTAGCGCTGGAAAAGATATTCAATAAACAAAGTAATGTACCGCGAAAGTCAAATAAAACATTGAGTTGATGGGCCGCGAAATCCGAATGGGAAGCGGCCCTTAAACTACAATTTCAATCAATAAATGGAAGGGATGGGCCGCGAAATCCGTATGAGAATTTTCAATCAGAAGGGATATCATTCGCCTCTGAATACGAAACACTAGATCGAGTACAAAGATGTCTTTATGGAAATGGATTACAACAGATCCCGCCAAAACTTATCAGCAGTTTTATAGTCACCTCCATAACAGGTTACATTGTGGAACGCAAAAAGAATCTAGAGTGAACGAAAGAAATTCTTCCATAAAGCCTTCATTTTTGCACGAGAAAACCGGAATGCGAAATTGAAGACCGAAGAGTTTCCTGCTGTTATTGTTGCTGTGGCAGCACGCGGACCTTGGCGAGAGCGGCCCGGCGAGAGCACTTCTTCGCTCAGACGTCCCGAAAGATTTCATTCCAATTCAGAGCATACAAAATTATGTTTTTAGATCTAATATAAAATTGATTGTAGTAGGAAGAAGAAACACATATCTCTGTGATATTGACCATTATTGACGATCTTCGTTATTTTCTTGAAGTTGGAAATCCTTCCGTGTAATGAAAAGTGATACCACAGTATAGCGTGATATAAGCAGGAAAATAAAATGCGGACACTGGCAGATAAATTTTATAAATATCGTACAAAATACATTTATATAGACTCCAGATTCTAGGTACGGTAATCAATTTGACCAGAATGCGTAATTTTAATGAAACTGCTCAGTGGAGTCCTTTCTATGGCAATAAATTCAATTGCGCTATGAACGATCCACGTGTCCGAACGAGCGTTCACCGACAATTACTGTTCTCCGCGAATCATAATTTATTTAACAATACAAGCTCTGTCACACCGATGGCGCTTTTAACCGATTTGCATAAAACATGGTCGCGTTTTCACCAGTTATAAAAAAAACGCGTCAGAACTAACAGAAGGACGTTCCTGGTACTCGCGCTCGATCTATAGAACGCGACTGGAACTTTTTGGTGGGCGCGTTTTTGACGCGAGGCAGTAGAAAAAGTGTTTCTTCTTTCTCGCGTTTTTAACGCGGAGCCCTGAACAAGTAGGTGCGCCTGACACGTATTTTTGTTTTTATTTCATCGCGACTAGTGTGAAGTCTTTTCTGCACTGTACTGTATTCATATACCAAACTTAGAAAAAATTCATTCGATGTTTAAAAAGTTATTGTCCGGAAATGTAATTTAAAATTGGCCCCTAGGTGGCACCACCTATATGTGGATCTGCATGAAAAACAATGCCAAGCGAGAAATTGAGGTGAGGTACCTACACACCAAATTTGAAATGAATCCGTCAAGGTTTTCAAAAGTTATTCTCTGGAAACACTTTACTTAGCTTTCAGGTGGTGCCCCCTGTATACGAATCAACAAATATTCCCAAGCCAGATCTTGAGGCAAGGTACCCACACACCAAATTTGAAAGAATCCTGAAGGTTTTCAAAAGTTATTATCCGGAGATGCAATTTTAACTTGTCCCCCAGGTGGCGCGACCCAGAGGCGGATTGGCATGAAAACCAATTCCAAGCAAGATCTACAGACAATGGACCCACTTACCTATACAATACGAAGCTGCGCATTTGAAAACCCCTCGGCTCTGGGCACCAGCCATTCATAGTGTAATAGTGTAATCTTAGTTCAATTTGAACTAAGATGTCAGGAACACCAAGCAGTCAAGTGACAAATATACAGATTATCAAAAAAATTGCAATTAGAAATGACCTCTAAGGTTTCCATCCAATCAAAGAAACCGGTATTCATTCCACAAATCTCTTGATGCATCGATAATGTATACCAAATTTAATATTGAGCATTTGAAAAGTGTCAGAGATAGAAATCATTAATGATTTTGCATAAATTAAACATGGCTGCCCATCCTTCCCGTCACTCAGAGGAACTAATGCATTAATGCAAGTCTCTTCATACATCGATGCTGTAAACCAAGTTCGTATAGAACACTTAAATGGTCAGAGATAAACATCATTAAAGATTTTGAATAAAAAAAAGATGGCCGCCAAGATTTCCGCCCAATCAGAGAAACCAGATCTGTCATTCATCGTAAATCTCTTGATGCATCAATGATGTATACCAAATTTTACATTGAGCACTTCAACGGAATCAAAGATAGAGATCATTAATGATTTTGCATAATTAAAGATGGCCACCAAGGTTTTCGGTCAATCAGATCCCGATTCAAAGTATCTGGATATATCGATGATGTATACCAACTATCATATAAAACAATTGAATGGTAACCGAGATATGTATCATTATCGATTTCGCATGAATTAAAGATGGCCTCCGGGGTTTCCAGCTAATCAGAAAAGCCTGTTTGGTAATTCGTTGAAAGTTGCTTGATGTATCGATGATGTATATGAAATTTCGCATTGAACAGCTGAATGTTTTCCGAGATATGGATCATTATCCATTTTGCATAAAATTAAAGACGGCCGCCAAGATTTCCACCCAGTCAGGTCCCAATTCAATAGGCTTCTGGTCCTTGACAAGGTAAATAAGCATACCAAATTTGGAATTCATCAGCGGAATGGTTTTCCGGCTATCTCGCTCACGAACGGACAGACGGACGTACAAGACAATGACAATACCCCATGGCCAAAATTGACCGAGGGGTAAAACATGGGTCTGTGCCTGATAAATTGAAGCCTTTTGGGGTTGCAATTCATTGACGGGTGGCAGAATTATACCAATATTGCAGACTACACACAAATTTCTACTTTATGCCGAGATGTATTGGAGATATATATGTTCAAACAAAATATATGAAGGTCGAGCGAGGGCTAGTTTGAGAGATAGAGGGTGCGGCTCGGCACCCTGGGGGTGGGGACATGCTCTCCTTGAGGGTAGTGGTGGTGTTCCGACATGAAAGTCATAGAAAGCCCTCTGTACATGAACAACCGCACTGACAACATCTGTCAGTCTGAAGACCAGCAAGGATGAATTCAGTTCAATTCAGGAAATTGTGCACCCGAACTTTAGGAACTCAGTTGCAATTAATATAGTAAGTTACATGTGTGGATACAAATGGTTCGTGCAGAAGCTTTAGGGTAAATCATATGATGTGAAATGCAATTATTCGATAGCAAAATTGAAGGAAATGTTGTCCTTCGTTTAAGATGACACCAAATTCAAAAACCAGTTATATCATACTATACTTCTGAAATAAAAAATGGTTTATGAAAAAGCTTTAGGGTAAATCATATGATGTGGAATAGATTGATTTCATAGCAAAATTGAAGACCCATTTTAACTGGAACGGACAAGAAGAAGAGAAACTCAGTGGCGCCACCTTCAGGCAGATGTTGCTGAAACCGACGACTGGCGTATGCGTATGCTGAATTTCTGGAGAATTCAACAAAGAATTTGGCAGTTATCGCTTGCAAAGAACATCGCTTGCAAAGACATCCACGAACAAGAATGGGCATGGAGAAGCGAGATCCAGTGGCGACACCTTCAGGCAGATGTTGCTGAAATGCAATAGCAGCGGCTGAGCCAATGTCTTGTCGCAAGGAATGCGTACATGCCGAATTTCGTGAGAATGCGACAAAGCATTTGGAAGTTATCGCTTGTAAAGAATTCAAACTGACATCCCAGGACACAATGAACCAAGATCCATTTTGACCCAGTGGCGCCACCTTTAGGCAGATGTTGCTGAAATGCAATTCGAACTGGCGTCTTGTCGCAAGGAATGCGTATGCCAAATTTCGGAAAAATTCAAAAAAGCGTTAGGAAGTTATCGCTTCGAACAGACATGCACGGACGTACACGGACATCCACGGACACAAAGAAGCAAGAACCAGTGGCGCCACCTTCAGGCAGATGTTGCTGAAATGCAATATGGACTGGCGTCTTGTCGCAAGGAATGCGTATTCCGAATTTCGAAAGAATCCAACAAAGCATTGGGAAGTTATCGCTTCCAACAGACATGCACGGACGTCCACGGACACAAAGAAGCAAGAACCAGTGGCGCCACCTTCAGGCAGATGTTGCTGAAATGCAATACAGACTGGCGCCTTGTCGCAAGGAATGCGTATTCCGAATTTCGGAAGAATCCAACAAAGCGTTGGGAAGTTATCGCTTCCAACAGGCATGCACGGACGTCCACGGAGATCCACGGACACAAAGAACCAAGAACCAGTGGCGCCACCTTCAGGCAGATGTTGCTGGAATGCAACATGGACTGGCGTCTTGTCGCAAGGAATGCGTATTCCGAATTTCGGAAGAATCCAACAAAGCGTTAGGAAGTTATCGCTCCGAACAGACATGCACGGACGTACACGGACATCCACGGACACAAAGAAGCAAGAACCATTTTAAAGTCCCCGGTCGCGTTGCGGCGGGGGCAATAAGCATCAGGCATGAGTAGGCCTACGTGTACGTTACTTGTCAAACAACACTATTCGGTGGTCTGTCGAACGTACAGCGTGGTGATGGTGGGGGGTGGGGGGATACGCTATAGATTAGTCTCAGGATGATTGGGAACATTGTGCTTGCATTATAATTTAATACCTAGTCCAGTCAGGAACAGCTCGCTAAATTGAATTAGCAAACTGTTCCCGACTAGAAATATAATTAAATTAAATTTATCTCTGAAGATGAATGAAATTATAGTCGAAACATTGTATCTTCGAATATATTCAAAATGCACTTGTTATCGTGGCAATAAGTCGTGAAATTGATTGAATTAGCGAATTGTTCCCGACTGGACTACATGTAGGTAGCTCAAGCGGAAGAGCAGTGGGACGGTGTCCCCTATGTCGTGAGTTCAATTATCACCAGAGCCAGTATGAGTATAATCAAATTATAATTTATCCCTGAAGATGCATGTAATTAATTGTGCTTGCATTGCATTACAGTGTCCGTACGATACATTTAGTTCAAGCTTAAGTAGAATAATTTCAAAATGTATATCCGCTTTCAAGTTTGGAAAATTGTTATATATAATATATGTCGTTCTCTGTGATTGTTACCACTTATTCACATGATTGTACAAGAAAGAACACTGCCCAATATTACCTCGCAAGTGGGGAGTGGAGAGCAAATAGTGTTCTCCCTCTGGTGTTTGAAGGATAAGACGTTTTCAGACAGATTGGCGAATGTTGTACGAAATCCCCTCCCCTATCCACATAATGCCAATCCATAGTCAGCTGATTAAGGATACGGATCTCTCCTGGCTGAAGAAAACGATCATTTGTTTTGTATTACCTAGTTTCAACATTCAACATTAGGTCTTCCTTCTATTGCAAAAAAAAACATTTTGAATTCCAATTTTAAATAGTGTAATTCTAGGTTTGAACACGTTTGGTGCAGTTTTGGTGAGACTGTCTATGACTATCTTATCGGCGTCTTCATTTCCCCTCATGTTAACTTTGACCGGAACCCATGCTAAAATTACACCAATGCCATCGTAGTGTATTCGTGTACAGATGCATTATATTATATGTATGAGATCGGGTCTCCTGCCAGATATCGAATTTCCGATGGATGTAAGACCACTCAAGGAATCAGGCTGCGAGGCTATAGGGGTCGGACCACTATTACAATTTACATTGACGGCAATGTTAAAAACTGTTAACGTAATTGCATCTCCTCGATTCATTAATTAAGTCTAGACTCCCATATTTCGGCAAGAAGTAATTCTATTCAAGTGACGTCATAATTTTGACTTTTTTCTCTGCTTTCAGAAAGCGGTGCACAGGCACCCAAATAGTCCCTCTTAGCGGTTTGAGTTAAAATCAAACTCACAGCGGAACCAAACACATATCGTACTCCAATCACGTACCACTGGCCTTCAATTATTCCTCGCAACAGAGACTGGAAAAAATATTGAAAACAATTCACTTCTCTGGCAGAGGTTGCCTAAAGGGGGTTTTCGGATCGGGACTATTTTTAATAGTGGTCTTGTCCCTATATACGTTGACGGAGGGACCACCAGTCGCACGTTGCTCAGTTGCATCATACCGCAGTTCTGTCTTTAAATCCACGAATTGAGTTAGATTAGTTGCTCATCATGACCACCTGAGTGGCGTTCCGATTGTGGGTTTTAGCAGGTGCTATGAGTAGTTGATAATAAAGGGACTCCCACCTCAGTATGAGTCGGCTCGGAGATCGAGGAGGAGGCATTTTAGGATATTCTTAACGCAAATTTTGGCGTAGTCCCTGTTACGTAATCCTCTATGGCTATTTCATCCGATTCATCTTCGTCATAACCTTGACTTAAATACTGTTATTCCCTTTCAACAATTTCATTATACCTATAGTTTATAGAATTGACAAAGATCTATTTCCATAAAATTTGCGAATATTAACAGATTCTAATATCTCCTTATGATAAATGCTTTCTTCATTGTCGCCTCGCTCATCAGAAAAATATTTATGCATGTCGTTTTCCATTCCACCTAGGTTTCCATGATTCTTCAGACCGTATGACCACTTAGACTCACCATCTTCACTCAGTAGGAAAAATGATGCAAAAGTCCTCAGATATAAGCATTCACCCAGCTCTGCAGCTTTTCTAGGCCGCTTCAAATTACGAATAATTTTTGGGATATATGGAGCGCTCGAAAGAACTGCGATGAGGGAACCGTGGACCTCTGGAGAGCTCCGAGTTTACGGTATTGCCTACATAATATGTCGACTAGATATTTGTTTTCATTTTTATCAAAATAATACAATCCAATATACTGACCATAAAGTACGTATATTGTAAATACAATATTTATTACGTTTAATTTGAATCGACATTTGAAATCATTACATAGTGATCACGTACACGAGGAGCAGACTGTACGATATTTTGTGGGGCAGAAACAGGCATCGATTGAGTTAGAATATAGTAGTCAATGAACCTACAGTACTCGCTGAGTGATTGAACCTCACCAACATCAAGGTCGTTGAAACAATCCACCATATTGACTGAAGTGCCCTTCCCAAACAACAAACCTCAATTCGTAAGAAATTCTAGAACTCCAGATTGATTTCGTTAGTGTCTCAGCAGACAAAGCTTCAAATAATATAATATTCATATTTAAATATTGCTATTACCAGGTGCTGGTTAAGGAATTAAGTGCAAGCACACAATCATCGAATACGTCTAATTACTCTTGAACTGTATTTACTCTGAAAGATTTATTCAACGAACAAACAACGTTTCTCAATGAAAGAAGTATTTTTCTTTCAACCGGCTCATAAAGAAATACCAAAAGTGTACTGGACTCCCAAAATGCTTAAAACACCATATACAGCTAGATTCATTACTGATTCTAGAATCTGCGGCAACAAGCTTCTTCAACCCTGTTGAAGAGGGCCCTTCGGGAGGTAAAAGCATAAGGTATTGTGCCATTATTTCGCGACGCTCTATAAAATAATCCACCATCAGGACCTTATTGACCGTCTTGGTTCATTAATAGTATCGCTTTTCAAGAAAACTGTTCGTCGATTTATTAATGTCAGAAGTCATAAAGCATTCTTTAAATCTACTACATACAAGGGATATCATTCATGGGAAGTTTCTTTGTTTATAGAGTTGCTTGAATTTCTCAATTATAATATATTTAGCAACACAATATATCCAGGGGGTATTATTGTGCACCCAAGTTGGATGACCTATATCTGTTCTCTCATGAATACGACCATATTCAAACGCTTTCAAACAACGATCGTTTCAAAGCCCGTTCCTTCTCATTCACCAAAGGCTATTTAGACGATCTTCTCGCTGTGGATAACCGCTACATGAATGACACAGTGAAGGATATATTTGTTACCCTCTCTGGATTTGAAGGAAACAACAGATAGCACTAACGGCACATCATAGTTAGCGGACGTTCTCTGGCGTCGACTTCACGACAAGAGAGCTGATTACAATTTCGACATCGTAAACTACCCCGTTCTGGACAGTAATATTCCAATGAGACCTGCATATATGGCGAATACATATCTCGCCTAGTAGCACTTGCTAGATCCTGTGTTACATGTGACGATTCTAATCAAAGCAAAACACATTATTGCAGAAACTTGTGAAACAGGGCTATACCACCAAGCTCCTCCAAATTTCACGGTGATGGCAAAAGACAAGCGTATAGCGTGCATGATCTATGGCGTTACGGTTCGTAACTTGTCTCTAATGCCGCTTATCCTTTAACTAGGGTCCGTATCAACTCACGTACTTCAAGATCTTCATGATGTTCATATGTACAGTCACAATCAAAGCATGACTGAGAAACATCATTCTCTTGATAACGACTTAACATAAGAATAATGTAAATGGATTAAGAATACTAACCAGCGATACGTATTTGATATTTTTGGAACATCAAGATGTCTTGCCGGCAACATTGAAAACTGTTGAATGCTTCTCTCATGCAGGAAACTAGCTTATATTTATGTATACTATGATTGTTTTTCTTCGAATATGATGCTGACTCTGTTATTTCAGTTAGGTACTTGGATTATGGACACGACTACTAAATGACGGACTAAACGCTTGTATCTCAGGTGCATAGGGACGGCCCATGAATCTAATACATAGATGAAAAACTATATGTAAGAAATGAAATATTTATTCACTTGGTAGGCCTACTCAAACCCAGATCGTCTATGACACCAGCTGCCTGGTCATACATCTACATAGCAGACGCTCTATCCGATACGGCCACATATCAGTTACATACGAGATACGGAGAAACACCTCACACCACCCATATACGATGAAACTTGCGAGACCTACCACGCGCGGGAAAACTAAAAGGATAGATAATTTACCACGAGTATAGGCAAGAGATCCGACATTGAGTATTCAACCGTCGTCCGCAAAATAATTCCTGCTTCAATAACAGGAAGGGCTTGCTGGGTATATAGAGCCCAATTCACATAGAATTGTCTACTTTTGGATCTGGTAGGAGGTGTCCCGATTTAAAATATATTAAGAAATCCATGCTAAGATGCGAAAAAGCAAAACACAATCAAAATCAGTTCTGTATAAAGCAGTTCTGTAAGAATCCGCTTTGTGTGAAGCATTTCTTCATGAAACAGTTCTGTAAGAAGAAGTTCTTTATGAACCAGTTCTGTAAAGAGCAGTTCTTTATGAACCAGTTCTATATGAAGCAGTTCTATATGAAGCAGGTCTGTAGGAAGCAGTTCTGTATGAAGCAGTTCTTTATGAAGCCGTTCTGTATGAAGCAGTCCTTTATGAAGCAGTTCTGTATGAAGCAGTTCTTTATGAAGCAGTTCTGTATGAAGCAGTTCTGTATGAAGCAGTTAATCTATACGGAGGATGCCTCTATCGGGTAAAGTGTCGGTCGTTTTCAACATTCTACACATGCGCAGACAGGGAATGGTGGGAAAATGAGCACTGGAAGGGATGTTTTGGGGTCGAGGTGGTCCGATGGGACCGTATGAGGTATCAGCGGGAAGCATTCGTGGGCATATATTTGCCCTTCGGTGAATTTTCTGGGAAAACCCCTGTTCTATTTATAGATCACTTGGGAGTTGTGGAGAAAGGGGAGTTTCGGAGGTGCAATGGAGTGCGTCTGGAGGAGATTTGTCCATCCGGCTACCTTGGGCCGCTATTGTACCGTGTGGGGAAGACTAATTTGTCGCCGTCAGAAATAGAGAAATCAGAGAAGTCCAGTTGCCCCCTTAGCAGTAGAGAAAGCAGAAACCCAATATATTTGCCCTGTGACATTTGTGGAGAGATTTTTCAGTAACGCCTTAACGCCCTGTCTTAACGCGTTATCTTAGCGCCTAGCTTAACGCTTCAACGCCTTGGTGAATTATCCTTGAAGCTCTTACTTTCTAGATATTCCATGGAATTGTCACTAATTCATCGAAATGCAGTGAGGCCCGCCAACGCCCGTCTCCAGGTCTTAACGCCCTATCGTAACACCCTAACGCTCTATCTTACACCAGCATAACGCCTTGACGCCATGATGCAGACAGACGAGAGAACAACAACAACAAGGGTGACAGGTCAATTATTTTATTATCCCCTCCAGTACATCATACCCACGCTGAGGGAGCCGCGTTGGGTATGTTTACAATTCAATTAGATTCTTGTTCAGCCAGAAGCCGCCATTTCAGAAAGTTCAATCTTTGTTCGGTGTAACATAAGCGTCATCGGGCAGTCCAGGATATTGTTCAGACAGCATGACCTCAAACAGTTGTTTGCGCATTCTGATCGCATTTTCCAGGGCCTTGGTGGGTGGTAACCCCTTATCCTCTTCCAAGTGACGCTTGGTCTTCATGATTAATCTGTGCGTCGGTTCGCCCTTCATTTCAAGCGGCAGCAGGCTATATCGTTCATAGATGTCCATGGCTTTTTTCTTGATACAGGGGCGCATTTGGATGTACGTCTGTTGAAAGTTATCCTGTCCGGCCTCTTCGATTATCGCAGCATAGCTATTAATAGCTTCATGCACATTACGATCCCAAAATGTAGGTGCTTCCTCACTTCCCTGAGATGTAGGCTGACTATCTGAGATCAAGCTCTCCGTATCAGTCGGTGGACTTTCAGCAGTCTCTGTATCAGCATTCGCCCCAGGAAACTCCTCGGAGTCTGGATGGAAAGTCATCTGGCGTCGCATCATATCGTAATGTCTGGTGAACGTGCGTTCGCACTCAGAGCATGTATAACCCATGCTGACGGTTTAACGTCGAATGTGCGTATTTTGGGAATACACTTGCTTTTATAGACAGTAATGTCCGCCAACGCCTTAACGCCCGCCTCAACACCTTAACACCACGCCTTAACGCCTTTTAATGATGCGTTCAAACAAATGCTTCTTTTGAGCTATTGCTCTGACATACGCCGCTTTTGAGTTCATGCCCCAGGTGTTCAACATCGACGCTGTTCTTTCGATTTCCATATGGACCGGGTCGTTGTCCAACAATTTCATTTGAGTCACGAGGTCGGCATACTGCTGACGTAAAGCCCTTCGTAGTCTGGGTGCCAATGTGTTATGGGCTAAAATTGCGGCTTCCTCCTTCGAATACCCTTTGTGGTGAAACTTGTCTTCTGTGGTCTCCATCGTCTCGCCCATCACGGCGTTCATACTTTCTTTGAACAAATCCTTCCATAGCATCGATTTTACGTTGTACTCATTCCCTTGTACGGCTTTGGGTTGGTTTTCCACGGTTGGGTGATATTCCGGGACTGATTTTATGAAGGGGACCCCCTGTATGGGGGTGGGTTGCTGCTGCTGGACAGGTGCTGCCAGGTGTCGACTCGGTGGATGGTGTAGAGGTATATGACGTTGTGGTCATCCCTCGCCGGGTAACAGGTGGGTCGTCAACCGACTATCTTCCGGGGTATGAGCTTTTATGTCTACGAACAGGTAGCCGTACGGACGACTTGTCGCGGCTTGAAACGCCTACAAGAAATGGTCGATGTTCTGAGGATAAATTCGACTACCAAACACACGGATTTGTGCTCTGTCGATGGAATTGGAGAACAACACAATGTATTGGCAGTTCAAGGCAATATCTCTGGACGCCCTCCCTTGAGGAAACAGATTCTGGGTCAAATAGATGACGGACAGATTCCGATGATGGGACCGTTTGGTAAACATGTCAACAACGTGTGAATTGTCCTTGGCCGCACTCATCAGATCATCTAGCACTACCACGTTGGTCTGCTCAAAATCGAAGTAATACGGTTCGTCTATGTCGTGAGGAATCTCTGGGACGAACCTTGTAGTTTCGTAGGCGGGCTGTCACTGGCTGTAGCACCAAACAACGCGTGTCGGTGCTGGGGTTGCCACACCTTCTAAGAATTTCATCACCCAGGACGTCTTTCCACATCCCGTAGGGCCGCTCACCGTCATCGTATAGGGATGCCCTACTCCAATTGGTTGACCTATAGCGGGACTCCGTGGTGTCTTGGTTGTGTTTGCATTGAATGTGTCTGAACATACTATCGCGACAAGAGAAGGTTCTCTGACAGAAACTACACGTACACCAACACTTATTAGTCGACCAATACATATGGACTGATGAGGGATACAAGTTAATCCCTATATGTACAGACACCACCAACACCACTACACGCCACTGTTACCACCACCACCACACACCACCACCACCATGGTGGTGGTGGTGGTATCTCCTGGAGCTCGGAGTTCCAGTTCCCAACTGGAAACGGGGTATGTCAGAGCAGTAACTCAAAAGAAGCATGTGTTTGAACGCATCATTAGAGAGCGTTAAGGCGTTAAGAAAGGGTGTTAAGGAGTTGAGAAGGGCGTTAAGGTGTTGACGGGCATTGCTGTCTATAAAAGCAAGTGTATTCCCAAAACACGCACAGTCGACGTTCAACCGTCAACATGGGTTATACATGCTCTGAGTGCGATGGCACGTTCACTAGATATTACGATATGATGCGACACCAGATGACTTTCCATCCAGACTCCGAGGAGTTCACTGAGGCGAATGCTGATACAGAGACTGCTGAAAGTCCACGGACTGATACGGAGAGCTTGATCTCAGATAGTCAGCCTACATCCCAGAGAAGTAAGGAAGCACCTACCTTTTGGGATCGCATTGTGCATGAAGCTATTAATAGCTATGCTGCGATAATCGAAGATGGTGATACGAGAAAAACAAGATACCACAACCCATACCGCAAATGTCCATGAGTGGGTTTCCCAGTGGGACAAACATTGTCCACTGAGCCAGTATGGACCTATCTACCCCGTCAATCCCACCTGAGCTTTGCAAAAAAAATCCCCGCTTGGCTTCGAGATCCCTTCCATCTCGTTCTACATGGTGAGACGAGAAAAACAAGTACCACAACCCATACCGCAAATGTCCATGAGGGGGTTTCCCAGTGGGACAAACATTGTCAACTGAGCCAGTATGAACCTATCCATCCCATCAGGCCTACCTGGACTTTTCAAAAAGTTTCACCGCTTGGCTTCGAGACCCCTCCCATCGTGTTCTACGTCATACAGAATTAGAAAGAAGTAGAGAATAGCTAGGTGACATTAGAAGCTTTACAGTAAGATCACTCAATAAACCGGGTTTGCAGATATATATCTCAGACAATAGCTTGGTTGTATGCAGCGAGGTGTGACCCTCTGCGAGTTTCGTCCGAGAAAAACCATCTTTATACACAAGTCGACTTCTCGGTTAGAAAACTCCTCTGTATGACAGGAAATCGTACTTTCTCAGAATGACTGAATGATATGCAGCTATTTTGTTCATACAATTTTCTGAGCATTTTTTCAACAAACAAGTGCATCTGCACAATACAATAGTCCAGTCGATATGTGCAGATTTTCCATCGGATTGCGCCTTTTTTCATAAAAGCATGAAATTTGGCACAGATGTACATCGAGGCGTAGAGAGCATTTCTGGATATGGAGTCGCAACGAATTTTTCCTATGTAGGTCACAGCGGCCATGTTTCAAAATGGCCACCAGGATCCCATAGAGCATTAGCAATCCTGCACTATTTCTTCCGTTTGGGACTTGTTCTCTGGATCATTTGTCAGAATATTGATGGAAAGTGCGATATCAAAGTTAGACAAACGATAATGGTCATTTGACCGAGTCGACCATCTTGAATTTCAAGATAGGCCATCTGAAACCTATTTCGTTCAATGTTTCAGATAGTCAGCCTACATCCCAGGAAAGTGAGGCAGAACCTACTTTCTGGGATCGTATTGTGCATGACGCTATTCATAGTTCTGCTGCGGTAATGGAAGACGGGGGACAGGATAATTTACAACAGGCGTACATCCAAATGCGCCCCTGCATCAGGACAACAACCATGGTCATCTATGAATGGTATAGCCTGCTCCCGTTTGAAATGAAAGGCGATCCCACACACAGGCTCAACATGAAAATCAAGCGTCACTTGTAAGAGGATATGGGGTTACCACCCACCGAGGCCCTGGAAAGTGCGATCAGAATGCGCAAACAACTGTTTGAGGAAATACTGCCTCAAATGTATCCTGAGCTGCCCGACGATGGTTAGGTTACAGCGATTGAAAGATTGAACTTTCTCAAACGACGGTTTCTGATTGGACAAGAGCATACTTGAATTGTAAACATACCCAACGCGGCTCCCGCAGCGTGGGTATGACTTTTTGGAGGGGATAATAAAAAGATTGACCTGTCATCTTTGTTGTTGTTGTTGTTCTCTCACCTGTCTACATCATGGCGTCAAGGCGTTATGCTAGGGCGTTAAGGTATTCAGATAGGGCGTTAAGGTGTAACGGGTGTTGACGGACGTCACTGCATTTCGATGAATTAGTGACAATTCCATGGATTATCTAGAAAATGAGAGCTTCTGAGCTATTTCACCAGGGCGTTGAAGCGTTAAGCTTGGCGTTGGCGGGCGTTGTTACAAGATGACACCTCACACAACGCATTCGGACCAGGGATGGTCCATGTCTACCCCAAACACCTTCCTTCACACCCCCAGAATGTCGGATTTGGACCAGGGATGGTCAGGGCCGCAAAAAATCCATGATTCCCATGGTTTAGGTGTAAAGTCCGTGTTTCGCTTTTTATATTTTCGGGACAAATCCTAATTTTACATGCAACCCTGCAGATGCCACCATACCCATTTCCCTGGATGATTCCCCATGGTTTAGGCGTAAAGTCCGTTTTCCGCGTTTTATAGGTTCAACCCCAATCCAATTTTGCATACACCCACTCACCCAGCCTGCCTCTCGGCAGGCCCCTATCCACTGGAAAGCCATATTCGGACCACTAGGAGCCCACCTCGACCCCAAAACGTCTACTTCCATAACTTTTGTCTTCTGCGCATACCCAGAATGACGTCAGTTCCACGTCACACCCATCCCGCAGGATGCTCCCCCACGTATGCTTCACATTGATGCCTCACTCGATCCAATCAGACCATTAGGGATCCACCTCAACCCCAAAACGTCCGTCCAGCGCTACTTACCCAGTGCGCATGCGCTCAGTTACTTTTTTCAAAAAAATTCACCACTTAGCCTTGAGACTCCACCCTCCCAACGTGTTCTACGTGATGAGACGAGAAAAACAAGATCCCACAACCCATACCGCAAATGTCTATGTGTGGGTTTAAACATTGCGCCTGAATGGGCCTACACCATAGCCGTATATACGGGGAGATCAATCTTGCTGCGCCGTCACATGACCGGAAGTGACCTTTGACCTTTTGACCTGGATGTGGCCTTTCACCCGGAAGTGACCTTTGCCCCGGATGTGACGTAATAGCCACGTCATAGTGACGTAATAGCCACGTCATAGTGACGTAATAGCCACGTCACGCCACGGACACTCATTTTTGGGACCCTCAATACGACAGAATTTAGCCTATATATACTACTGAGGTGCCGAGGCAAGCTTTCCTGTGGAGTCATATGTTTGCTTTTTAGTCACCAGGCGTCGTCAATTTTTTCCACCTCTTGCATATCGCTTCAATAGTTCATAAAACATATAAAATATAGGAAATGATATTCGAAAGATTTACAAACAAAACATCTTACATGCGACATGGCGTTATTTTTTTTTCTTCTTTCTTGTCGAAAACTTAATTGCTTTCCCCTCCTATTTTCATCAATAATCTTTCTAGAAATACCTCATCGTCTATGGAAAATTCATATTTTGATATGGGGAATAAAACTGTATTTATATATATATATATTGTTTTCTTGATATAAAAAAATATATTTTTGATATCAAAAATAAACGAATATATACCAAAATGGCTTGCCATACAATATACATAAATGGTATACACTGTTAAGTATAGATTGATTGATTGTTTATTCACCAATATCAACGTATATAAATATATGTACATATTACAACTGGATACATAATTAAATACTGGCGGGAATAAAGCCCCATGGGGCTTGTTCTATCCCTGAGAAGAGATTAAAGATGGCATTTCTGTTGACGGAGTCATACATGGGTCAGAATTAACTCCTGCTGTGAAACTGGTTAGTTATTGATAAGATAGGATTTGAGTTTAGATTTAAAGAGAGATGTGGATAAAATTTCTTTGAACGAGGAGGGCAGTTTATTCCACTCTCGCGGTCCAGCTATTTTGACTGTGAAGTATGATACATTGGATAAGTAAAATGGCCTGTATAGGTTGAAACGACAACCACGTGTGTTATAACGAAATATTGATGATTGTTTTCTGAAGTAGATTTGGAAAATTTTTGGCAATTGATTTGGGTTATGAAAAACTTTATGTGCTAGGAGAAGTGTTGAGTAGATATTCAACTTAGAAATATGAAGGATGTTCATCTTTTTAAATAGGGGTTCTGTGTGTTCGAGTTTTTTAGATAGAGTAATCAAACGTAAGGCCCTCTTCTGTAGCAAAAGCAATGGATTTAAATGAGTGACATAAGTATTTCCCCAGAGAATATTGCAATAAGACATGTATGGATAAATCAAAGAGTAATACAAAATATAGAGGGTTTTCTTGTTTATCGAGGTCTTAATACAGTTAATTACTCCTATATTTCTAGAGATCTTGTTACACATATACTTTATATGATCTGTCCAACTTAGTCGATTGTTGAAAATTATACCTAAAAATTTAAATTTTTCGACGATTACAACTTCTGTTCCCGCAATAGTCAACATTGGTAAATCAGTCACTTTTTGCTTGGTGTTTGGTTTAACTAACATGTATTTCGTTTTATTAATATTTAGTGATAGCCGATTTGCACAGAACCACTTGTAGAATTTTTCCAATTCCTGTGTCATGGTAAGGAAAGCCTGTCTAGCATTTTTGCATGAGTAAATAGTACTCGTGTCATCTGCAAATAGTATGGTTTTAAGTAGGTTTGAGACACTACTCAGATCATTGATATAACTCAAAAAGAGGATCGGACCAAGGACTGACCCTTGAGGTACGCCGCAAGTAATCGGCAGTGCTGAAGAAGATATTCCATTGTAGGTTACGGATTGCGCTCTGCCTGACAAGTAGCTGCGAAACCAATTATTCGAAATGCCCCTGAAACCATAATGATTTAATTTCGAGAGTAGTATATCATGATTAACGGTGTCGAAAGCTTTAGATAGATCAAGGAAGGTGACTATACTATAATTTTTTGATTCTTTGGCTGTGGTAAGTGCATCAGTGCATCAGTGAGCAAGCTGCAAGAGATGTGGAATGGTTAGATCGAAATCCATACTGGTTGTTAGATAGTATATCATTAGAATCCAAGAAATCCATTACCATGGAAACAGAAAGTTTTTCCAATATTTTGCTGAAACAAGGAAGTACAGAAATCGGTCTGTAATTTGAAAATACAGATGGATCCCCAGATTTGAAGATTGGCGTTATTTTGGCAGATTTATAGACGTCTGGAACAATACCGGAAGAAAAGGACAAGTTCATAATAAAGGACAAAGGTGTAGATATATAGTCACAGACAAGCTTAACCAAAGAGGTTCGAATTCCATCTAGTCCCGGTGATGCTGGTTTAAGATTCATTATTGTTTGCTTCACAAGAGTTGGAGTTACAGGAGAAAATTGAAAATTGTTAAGCGTAGGATTATCCAAGTAATCTTTGAAGTTGGCACCAGTATCTGGTATTTCGGAGTCTAACTTCGCAGCGACAGAGTTGAAGTACTCATTGAACTTCGAAGCAATGACTTCATTATCGGATATCAATTGTCCATCTACACTAAACGACGATGGCAACTGAGTTGATATTTTTCGGTTCATTAGTTGACTTAATACTTTCCACGTGCCTTTTATGTCATGATTACTAGCATTGAATTTATCCTCAAAGTAATTCTTTTTTGAGAGTCTTATTGTATTATTCAGTTTATTTCTATATTTTCTATACTTTTCATGTGCATTATTATCTGAGGTAACCAAATACAGCCGATACAATTTATTTTTTTCATGTATAGACTTCAAAATACCATCAGTAATCCAAGGCTTTAATATCTTCTTTTTTGTTGATTTGACAGTTGTAAGTGGGAAGCATTCGTTGTATATATTTGTAAAATTAGTCAGGAATTGGTCTAGAGCCATGTCAACATCGTTGTCGTTACTCATCACGTCTTCCCAGTTGGTCCCTTGTATTCTTTGTATGAACACATCTTTTTTTTCTTGCGTGACCTTTCGAAAAGTTATATTTTGAGTAGGTGGTTGAAAATGTGGCTTAGATTTGAGTATATGAAAGATGGGGAAGTGATCGGTGATGTCAGTCAGAAAAATACCGGATAGTAAGTTATCTTCGTGAAAGTTAATAAATATATTATCAATTAATGTGGCGGAACGGGACCGAACGCGCGTTGGTTTTGTGATTTGAGGGAAAAAATAGTGGGATTTCATTATGTCTAGGAATTCTAGAGTCGGGTTATGTTGATTAGTTTTAAACAAATCTATATTAAAATCTCCCATCAGAACACATCTATTTTTCTCGATATCAGATGATTTCAGAACTGAGAGTAGATGATTGTTTAGGTGTGTGACGTTTTTGTCAGGGGGACGATATAATATTCCTACTATATATTTGGTCTTGTCTACTTCCATTTCAACGAAAAGAGATTCGAATTCACCATTTCTATCGCTATATGAAAGATCTTCCCGCATTTTGCAGATTTGTATTTTATCGTTTACGTATAAAATAACACCACCTCCTCTTTTATTGCTTCTAGATAAAGGGAAAGGTTTATATCCTGGTATGTCGAAGAGCAGTTCTGTCGTTGGGTTTAACCAGCTTTCTGAGAAGCCAATAACGGAAAATTCGTGTTGTAAATTGTGAAGGAAGCCTGTAATTTCGGTAATATGTTTACTGAGGCTTCTAGCATTAAGGTGTAGGAACGATAAGTTTGAAGTATTGTCTTGGAGTTTGGGTTCGTTCAGAAAAGATGTATCAGTGAAGTAGTTAGATTGGTGGATATTAATATTGTTCCAGTGGGAGATTTCATATTCGTTATCATCTATTTCAGTTTGTCTATGGTCAATATCATTAAGTTCAATTGGATTAAAGCACATGTTTTCTATAAATTCAAGGTTCAATGTATCAACAGGTAAAGATGAATGTTCAACAGATTCCGGAATGTGGTCGCCAAAGAAAGGAAGTGAAGAGAAGGGATTCTCGTGTGAAACTCCCTCCGTAGTTACGGAATTATTATCCACAGTAAGATACGCGAAGATAGTGAATTAACTGAACGAGTTTCACAGCAGGTAAGGAACATGCAATGGCAGATGATGATGGGTAAGTCACTCTAATAATCATTTTATAAATTACAACATATATACAAAAGAAAACAGAGAAACTGTTAAACATGAAAATGATGACCAAGCCAATATCATAGGCGGGCCATCGGCACCAGTACAAGGGCACCATCAATACTATACAGGGTATGAACTTGGTGAATGCATACATGGGAGCACCATCAATACTGTACAGGGTGTGAACTTAGTGTATGCATACATGGGAGCACCATCAATACTATACAGGGTATGAACTTCAGTGTATGCATACATGGGAGCACCATCAATACTATATAGGGTATAAACTTAGTGTATGCATACATGGGTGTATCATCAATATTATACAGGGTATGAACTTAAGTGTATGCATACATGGGAGCACCATCAATTCTATATAGGGTATGAACCCAGTGTATGCACACATGGGTGTACCATCAATATTATACAGGGTATGAACTTAGTGTATGCATACATGGATGTACCATCAATTCTATATAGGGTATGAACCCAGTGCATGCATACATGGGTGTACCATCAATATTATACAGGGTATGAACTTAAGTGTATGCATACATGGGAGCACCATCAATTCTATATAGGGTATGAACCAAGTGTATGCATACATGGGAGCACCATCAATACTATATAGGGTATGAACCCAGTGTATGCATACATGGGTGCACCATCAATATTATACAGGGTATGAACTTAAGTGTATGCATACATGGGAGCACCATCAATTCTATATAGGGTATGAACCCAGTGTATGCATACATGGGTGCACCATCAATATTATACAGGGTATGAAACTTAGTGTATGCATACATGGAAGCACCATCAATACTATATAGGGTATGAACCCAGTGTATGCATACATGGGAGCACCATCAATACTATATAGGGTATGAACCCAGTGTATGCACACATGGGTGCACCATCAATATTATACAGGGTATGAACTTAAGTGTATGCATACATGGGAGCACCATCAATTCTATATAGGGTATGAACCCAGTGTATGCATACATGGGTGCACCATCAATATTACACAGGGTATGAACTTAGTGTATGCATACATGGAAGCACCATCGATACTATACAGGGTATGAAGATAGTGTATGCATACATGGGAGCACCATCAATACTATATAGGGTATGAACATAGTGTATGCATACATGGGAGCACCATCAATAGTATATAGGGTATGAACTTGATGAATGCATACATGGGAGCACCATCAATACTATATAGAGTATGAACTAAGTGAATGCAAACGTGGGAGTACTTAGTTTAGAGATCAGTTGATGTACTTCATCTGGGTATATATCAGTAGATATAGTTTGGAGCAATTTGTTAAGAACTGTACTAAAATGAATGTTCGAAGAAAAATACATTATGTGTCTCTCCAATCAACAGCTACTTGAGAGTATACCATTGGACAAAGGCAACAGTACTTTAGTCATAACTATGATGATTAACTGGACATGTGTGACTAGCCATATACAGGTATCGTGTAGAGCGAATTTAATCTCTTCCTCAAAAAATAGCTGATTGTTTCAGGTACTAATACACTAGAGCAAATAGTTATAAGCATATCGGGTGTTCTTTAGTCATTCTGTTTATCTGGACAGGCGAATGACTTATGTCAGTGTCTTTGCTTTTCACACATTTTCATGATAATATTAATCATAATTTGTCTGTCAGTGTTTTTGTAGAGTTAATTACCACTTGCCTGTTGTCCCAAACTAGAGCGGGTTTTCCCGTGGGTGTGACACCTCCTTAAGTTGTCTAAGACTGGCATAAGAAGTTATGTGCTGAATGTCTCCTTTCCAGGTTTTGGCGAAGATCTTGCCATTTTTAGACCAAGCAGACTGGACTAGCTCGCTATCTGATACACTCCGGAGCAGCTGTTGATTGTGGTAAGTAAGATCCTCTTTGATCACAATTCCTGTCGACTTCAGGGCCCTTCGTTTCTGTATACTTTCATTTTTATGCCTGACCGACATGAACTTGACAAGTACACCCCTCGGTTTTTGCTCCACTCCTGGGCGATACGTACCACAACGATGAGCTATGTCAACATCAGACAGCTTAACCTCCATTTTTAGCTTGTCATTCAACATATCAACAGCTTTTTGCGTGCACTCTTCTATTTTCTCATCCTGGCTGTCTCCTTGTATCCCGAAAATTCTAATACTTTCTTTCCTGGAATATTGCTCGTTATCGTTGGTCTTTCTTTCTAGTTGTTCGACTCTACGCTGTAGGCTTTCTATTGTTTCCATATCTCCCGCCATTTTTTTGCTGGTTTCTTTCATCTCATTTTTCAGGAGATCATTTTCGCGTTGTAGATCAAATACACTGCTCTCAAGTTTGTCGATCTTATCTGACAGTCTTTTCTCCATTCTGTCGTTTGCTAAGTTAATCTGCATTTCCAGGTCAGTTTTTGTTACCATGGTGGTCAGTATATTCATTATTTCTTCCAGTTTTTTAGAGACCGTAGAATTCTCTTCCTCCATGCTTGCACTTTCGTCGTTTTCAATATTTTGAGTAGATGAACGAGTGGCTGGCTTCCCAGATTTACTGACCGTATTTGGTTTAGGCATACTTTCTGTCACTCACAACGTATGTCCGTGCTGAGTTCATATCACGGTTCATGCTGCCCGACTATACATGGACTACTGGTCTGTATGCACTCGAACCAGGTAGGTAGGTCAAACAAACAATGGACTGGTGAACTCCCTTGTGTACCTGGGCCTACGGCCACTGTATGCTGGCTATATCATCGTAGATAATCGCAAATACCTACAACTGACGTGGAATTAGGACGTGTTATGGCCACAAGTATATTCTATGTCCATTAAACATGCATCCTATGCTAAACATACACCATGGAAGTGCATACCACGGGTCGAATTTTCAAAATTGACGAGGACGGTTTTTCTAACACAGGTTACCGCGCCGCCATCTTGAATCCGATGCCACATGTTGGAAGATGTTTTACAAATTTCCAGTAAGTACATTGAATGAAGCTGACTGTAAAAAGGATAAATCAGTATAAAATGAAATTCATTTTCTACAGTCTTACAGTTGCATCGCTTGCTTTTTCTCTCCGATCTAGGCGTAGAATGTCCTTCCCACTTTACCATATGTGCAACGAAGAGAGCTTACAGATTTTCTAAATTTAGTATTTTGTTCATTTTCCAGATACGATTCGTAATTGAGTCATTTTATACAATATATAGCTGTCTAATTTACTAGTTTCCGTTACTTTAATTTGCCAGACCTGATAAATTCCATGTCCATATGTCATTGAAACCCAGATCATCGAGTAAGCATTGACCTTTGATACCCACGAGAATTTAGCATTTCCCTTAATATTGAGTCTCGCTCCTGTGTATAGGCTTTATATAACAGAGTAAATTTGTTGGCTATCATCTTAAACCAAAAAGTTAACACCCTAATCATATTAGATGTCTGTTTTTGGCACTTCTAGTACTTTTTGACAAAATCTCAAACGGATCTTTTCGAGATCAGACACATCGTTAGTTCCCCATAAATCGCAGCCATACTATATAGGAGAAATAAGTTTGTCCATAAGGCAAAGTTTAGTTGAAATGCTAAAAGATAACCTATCGAACAGACTAAATTGATTAACAAAACTCTATTAGCTTGTTAGCTAGTTTACCGCGGCCATTGTAGTTAATGATCACACCCAGGTAACTGAAACTCTTCGCTACCTCTATTAATCTTCCCCATAAAACCAGTCAGTGCTCGGGTTATTCCCTCGTTTTTGAAAAATGCATATTTTAGTCTTTTCTATATTGACAGTGATGTTCCATTTCAAGCAATAGTTATTCACGCCATTCAAAATGATGTGTTTAACCCTTCAGGTGTGTCAGAGAACAAAACATTATGGTCAGCAAATAATAACATAAATATGGAAATTTTCATGTAACGTCACATTCCCATTATCAACATCTTTCTTCTTTTTTTTCATGTTCAACATCAAATAGTTCGGAAAATTTCCTTTTAAGACGAATAAGCGATCTGACACTTCTGTACACCGACTTTAGCATGCTGACCATGTTACTGCTAATTCCATTTTCCATTAAGTTCAGCTATACAGCGCCTCTTTATTTACACGATCGAACGCTTTCTTAAAATCTACGAAAGCTAAATGTTACCATCTAAATGTTTTTACATAAGCATTTGCATGATAA